>CAUYWW010000061.1:0-299816 GCA_963576845.1 Megachile leachella
GGCTATAATAACTGCATTATGTGGGTAATAATGCACGTTATACTGCTAATAGTATATGTACTAAGTATAATTATTACAGTTCTAGCGATAATAACTCCATTATATGGGTAATAATGCATGTTATATTGATAATAATATAAGTAATAAGTATAATTATTACAGTTCTAGAGATAATAACTGCATTATATGGGTAATAATGCACGTTATACTGCTAATAATATAAGTAGTAAGTATAATTATTACAGTTCTAGCGATAATAACTGCATTATATGGGTAATAATGCATGTTATATTGATAATATTGGGAGTAATAAGTATATTTATTATAGTTCTAGCGATAATAATAGTAAAATATGGCTAATAGTGCATGTTATATTGATAATAATAAAAGTAATAAGTATATTTATTACAGTTCTATCGATAATATCTGCATAATATGGGTAATAATGCATGTTATGTTGACGATAATAAAAGTAGTACGTATATTTATTACAGTTCTGGCCATAATAACTGCATTATATGGGTAATAATGCACGTTATATTGCTAATAGTATATGTAATAAGTATAATTATTACAGTTCTAGCGATAATAACTCCATTACATGGGTAATAATGCATGTTATATTGAGAATAATATAAGTAGTAAGTATAATTATTACAGTTCTGGCTATAATAACTGCATTATATGGGTAATAATGCACGTTATACTGCTAATAGTATATGTAATAAGAATAATTATTACAGTTCTAGCGATAATAACTGCATTATATGGGTAATAATGCACGTTATATTGCTAATAATATAAGTAATAAGTATAATTATTACAGTTCTAGCGATAATAACTGCATAATATGGGTAATAATGCATGTTATATTGAGAATAATATAAGTAGTAAGTATAATTATTACAGTTCTGGCTATAATAACTGCATTATGTGGGCCATAATGCATGTTATATTGATAATATCGGGAGTAATAAGTATAATTATTATAGCTCTAGCGATAATAATAGTAAAATATGGCTGATAGTACATGTTATACTGATAATAGTAAAAGTAATAAGTATATTTATTATACTTCTGTCGATAATAGCTGCATTATATGGGTAATAATGCATGTTATATTGATAATAATATAAGTAATAAGTATAATTATTACAGTTCTAGCGATAATAACTCCATTATATGGGTAATAATGCATGTTATATTGAGAATAATATAAGTAGTAAGTATAATTATTACAGTTCTGGCTATAATAACTGCATTATATGGGTAATAATGCACGTTATACTGCTAATAGTATATGTAATAAGTATAATTATTACAGTTCTAGCGATAATAACTCCATTATATGGGTAATAATGCATGTTATATTGCTAATAATATAAGCAATAAGTATAATTATTACAGTTCTAGCGATAATAACTGCATTATATGCGTAAAAAGGCATGTTATATTGATAATATCGGGAGTAATAAGTATAATTATTATAGTTCTAGCGATAATAATAGTAAAATATGGCTAATAGTGCATGTTATATTGATAATAGTGAAAGTAATAAGTATCTTTATTACAGTTCTATCGATAATAACTGCATAATATGGGTAATAATGCATGTTATATTGATGGTAATAAAAGTAATACGTATATTTATTATAGTTCTAGCGATAATAACTGCATAATATGGGTAATAATGCATGTTGTATTGAGAATAATGTAAGTAATAAGTATAATTATTACAGTTCTAGCGATAATAACTGCATTATATGGGTAATAATGCACGTTATATTGCTAATAGTATATGTGATAAGTATAATTATTACAGTTCTAGCAATAATAACTCCATTATATGGGTAATAATGCATGTTATATTGATGATAATAGAAGTAATACGTATATTTATTATAGTTCTATCGATGATAACTGCATAATATGGGTAATAATGCATGTTATATTGATAATAATATAAGTAATAAGTAAAATTATTACAGTTCTAGGGATAATAACTGCATTATATGGGTAATAATGCATGTTATATTGATAATATTGGGAGTAATAAGTGTAATTATTATAGTTCTAGCGATAATAACAGTAAAATATTGCTAATAGTGCATGTTATATTGATAATAATAAAAGTTATAAGTATATTTATTACAGTTCTATCGATAATAACTGCATAATATGGGTAATAATGCATGTTATATTGATGACAAAGAAGTAATACGTATATTTATTATAGTTCTAGCGATAATAACTGCATAATATGGGTAATAATGCATGTTATATTGAGAATAATATAAGTAATAAGTATAATTATTACAGTTCTAGCGATAATAATTGCATTATATGCGTAATAAGGCATGTTATATTGATAATATCGGGAGTAATATGTATAATTATTATAGTTCTAGCGATAATAATAGTAAAATATGGCTAACAGTGCCTGTTATATTGATAATAATAAAAGTAATAAGTATATTTATTATACTTCTATCGATAATAACTGCATTATATGGGTAATAATGCATGTTATATTGATAATATCGGGAGTAATAAGTATAATTATTACAGTTCTAGCGATAATAACTGCAATTTATGGGTAATAATGGATGTTATATTGATAACATCGGGAGTAACAAGTATAATTATTACAGTTCTAGCGATAATACTAGTAAAATATGGCTAAGAGTGACTGTTATATTAATAATAATAAAAGTAATAAGTATATTTATTATACTTCTGTCGATAATAACTGCTATATATGGGTAATAATGCATGTTATATTTATAATAATATATGTAATAAGTATAATTATTACAGTTCTAGCGATAATAAGTCCATTATATGGGTAATAATGCATGTTATATTGATAATAATATAAGTAATAAGTATATTTATTATAGTTCTATCGATAATAACTGCATAATATGGGTAATAATGCATGTTATATTGATGATAATAAAAGTACTACGTATATTTATTATAGTTCTAGCGATTATAACTGCATAATATGCGTAATAATGCATGTTATATTGATAATAATATAAGTAATAAGTATAATTATTAGAGTTCTAGCGATAATATCTGCATTATATGCGTAATAAGGCATGTTATATTGATAATATCGGGAGTAATAAGTATAATTATTATAGTTCTAGCGATAATAATAGTAAAATATGGCTAATAGTGCATGTTATATTGATAATAGTAAAAGTACTAAGTGCCTTTATTACAGTTCTATCGATAATAACTGCATAATATGGGTAATAATGCATGTTATATTGATGATAATAAAAGTAGTACGTATATTTATTATAGTTCTAGCGATAATAACTGCATAATATGCGTAATAATGCATGTTATATTGAGAATAATATAAGTAGTAAGTATAATTATTACAGTTCTGGCTATAATAACTGCATTATGTGGGTAATAATGCACGTTATACTGCTAATAGTATATGTAATAAGTATAATTATTACAGTTCTAGCGATAATAACTGCATTATATGGGTAATAATGCACGTTATATTGCTAATAATGTAAGTAATAAGTATAATAATTACAATTCTAGCGATAATAACTGCATTATATGGGTAATAATGCACGTTATATTGATAATAATATAAGTAATAAGTATAATTATTACAGTTCTAGCGATAATAACTGCATTATATGGGTAATAAGGCATGTTATGTTGATAATATCGGGAGTAATAAGTATAATTATTATAGTTCTAGCGATAATAATAGTAAAATATGGCTAATAGTGCATGTTATATTGATAATAGTAAAAGTACTAAGTGTCTTTATTACAGTTCTATCGATAATAACTGCATAATATGGGTAATAATGCATGTTATATTGATGATAATAAAAGTAGTACGTATATTTATTATAGTTCTAGCGATAATAACTGCATAATATGGGTAAGAATGCATGTTATATTGAGAATAATATAAGTAGTAAGTATAATTATTACAGTTCTGGCTATAATAACTGCATTATGTGGGTAATAATGCACGTTATACTGCTAATAGTATATGTAATAAGTATAATTATTACAGTTCTAGCGATAATAACACCATTATATGGGTAATAATGCATGTTATATTGATAATAATATAAGTAATACGTATAATTATTACAGTTCTGGCGATAATAACTGCATTATATGGGTAATAATGCACGTTATATTGCTAATAATATAAGTAATAAGTATAATTATTAGAGTTCTAGCGATAATATCTGCATTATATGCGTAATAAGGCATGTTATATTGATAATATCGGGAGTAATAAGTATAATTATGCTAGTTCTATCGATAATAATAGTAAAATATGGCTAATAGTGCCTGTTATATTGATAATAATAAAAGTAATAAGTATATTTATTATACTTCTGTCGATAATAACTGCATTTTATGGGTAATAATGCATGTTATATTGATAATAATATAAGTAATTAGTATAATTATTACAGTTCTAGCGATAATAACTCCATTATATGGGTAATAATGCATGTTATATTGATAATAATATAAGTAATAAGTATAATTATTACAGTTCTAGCGATAATAACTGCATAATATGGGTAATAATGCATGTTATATTGAGAATAATATAAGTAGTAAGTATAATTATTACAGTTCTGGCTATAATAACTGCATTATGTGGGTCATAATGCATGTTATATTGATAATATCGGGAGTAGTAAGTATAATTATTATAGCTCTAGCGATAATAATAGTAAAATATGGCTGATAGTACATGTTATACTGATAATAGTAAAAGTAATAAGTATATTTATTATACTTCTGTCGATAATAGCTGCATTATATGGGTAATAATGCATGTTATATTGATAATAATATAAGTAATAAGTATAATTATTCCAGTTCTAGCGGTAATATCTGCATTATATGGGTAATAATGCACGTTATATTGATAATAATATAAGTAATAAGTATAATTATTACAGTTCTAGCGATAATAACTGCATTATATGGGTAGTACGGTATGTTATGTTGATAATATCGGGAGTAATAAGTATAATTATTATAGTTCTAGCGATAATAATAGTAAAATATGGCTAATAGTGCATGTTATATTGATAATAGTAAAAGTACTAAGTGCCTTTATTACAGTTCTATCGATAATAACTGCATAATATGGGTAATAATGCATGTTATATTGATGATAATAAAAGTAGTACGTATATTTATTATAGTTCTAGCGATAATAACTGCATAATATGCGTAATAATGCATGTTATATTGAGAATAATATAAGTAGTAAGTATAATTATTACAGTTCTGGCTATAATGACTGCATTATGTGGGTAATAATGCACGTTATACTGCTAATAGTATATGTAATAAGTATAATTATTACAGTCCTAGCGATAATAACTGCATTATATGGGTAATAATGCACGTTATATTGCTAATAATGTAAGTAATAAGTATAATAATTACAATTCTAGCGATAATAACTGCATTATATGGGTAATAATGCACGTTATATTGATAATAATATAAGTAATAAGTATAATTATTACAGTTCTAGCGATAATAACTGCATTATATGGGTAATAAGGCATGTTATGTTGATAATATCGGGAGTAATAAGTATAATTATTATAGTTCTAGCGATAATAATAGTAAAATATGGCTAATAGTGCATGTTATATTGATAATAGTAAAAGTACTAAGTGTCTTTATTACAGTTCTATCGATAATAACTGCATAATATGGGTAATAATGCATGTTATATTGATGATAATAAAAGTAGTACGTATATTTATTATAGTTCTAGCGATAATAACTGCATAATATGGGTAAGAATGCATGTTATATTGAGAATAATATAAGTAGTAAGTATAATTATTACAGTTCTGGCTATAATAACTGCATTATGTGGGTAATAATGCACGTTATACTGCTAATAGTATATGTAATAAGTATAATTATTACAGTTCTAGCGATAATAACACCATTATATGGGTAATAATGCATGTTATATTGATAATAATATAAGTAATACGTATAATTATTACAGTTCTGGCGATAATAACTGCATTATATGGGTAATAATGCACGTTATATTGCTAATAATATAAGTAATAAGTATAATTATTAGAGTTCTAGCGATAATATCTGCATTATATGCGTAATAAGGCATGTTATATTGATAATATCGGGAGTAATAAGTATAATTATGCTAGTTCTATCGATAATAATAGTAAAATATGGCTAATAGTGCCTGTTATATTGATAATAATAAAAGTAATAAGTATATTTATTATACTTCTGTCGATAATAACTGCATTTTATGGGTAATAATGCATGTTATATTGATAATAATATAAGTAATTAGTATAATTATTACAGTTCTAGCGATAATAACTCCATTATATGGGTAATAATGCATGTTATATTGATAATAATATAAGTAATAAGTATAATTATTACAGTTCTAGCGATAATAACTGCATAATATGGGTAATAATGCATGTTATATTAAAAATAATATAAGTAGTAAGTATAATTATTACAGTTCTGGCTATAATAACTGCATTATGTGGGTCATAATGCATGTTATATTGATAATATCGGGAGTAGTAAGTATAATTATTATAGCTCTAGCGATAATAATAGTAAAATATGGCTGATAGTACATGTTATACTGATAATAGTAAAAGTAATAAGTATATTTATTATACTTCTGTCGATAATAGCTGCATTATATGGGTAATAATGCATGTTATATTGATAATAATATAAGTAATAAGTATAATTATTCCAGTTCTAGCGGTAATATCTGCATTATATGGGTAATAATGCACGTTATATTGATAATAATATAAGTAATAAGTATAATTATTACAGTTCTAGCGATAATAACTGCATTATATGGGTAGTACGGTATGTTATGTTGATAATATCGGGAGTAATAAGTATAATTATTATAGTTCTAGCGATAATAATAGTAAAATATGGCTAATAGTGCATGTTATATTGATAATAGTAAAAGTACTAAGTGTCTTTATTACAGTTCTATCGATAATAACTGCATAATATGGGTAATAATGCATGTTATATTGATGATAATAAAAGTAGTACGTATATTTATTATAGTTCTAGCGATAATAACTGCATAATATGCGTAATAATGCATGTTATATTGAGAATAATATAAGTAGTAAGTATAATTATTACAGTTCTGGCTATAATGACTGCATTATGTGGGTAATAATGCACGTTATACTGCTAATAGTATATGTAATAAGTATAATTATTACAGTCCTAGCGATAATAACTGCATTATATGGGTAATAATGCACGTTATATTGCTAATAATGTAAGTAATAAGTATAATAATTACAATTCTAGCGATAATAACTGCATTATATGGGTAATAATGCACGTTATATTGATAATAATATAAGTAATAAGTATAATTATTACAGTTCTAGCGATAATAACTGCATTATATGGGTAATAAGGCATGTTATGTTGATAATATCGGGAGTAATAAGTATAATTATTATAGTTCTAGCGATAATAATAGTAAAATATGGCTAATAGTGCATGTTATATTGATAATAGTAAAAGTACTAAGTGTCTTTATTACAGTTCTATCGATAATAACTGCATAATATGGGTAATAATGCATGTTATATTGATGATAATAAAAGTAGTACGTATATTTATTATAGTTCTAGCGATAATAACTGCATAATATGGGTAAGAATGCATGTTATATTGAGAATAATATAAGTAGTAAGTATAATTATTACAGTTCTGGCTATAATAACTGCATTATGTGGGTAATAATGCACGTTATACTGCTAATAGAATATGTAATAAGTATAATTATTGCAGTTCTAGCGATAATAACATCATTATATGGGTAATAATGCATGTTATATTGATAATAATATAAGTAATACGTATAATTATTACAGTTCTGGCGATAGTAACTGCATTATATGGGTAATAATGCACGTTATATTGCTAATAATATAAGTAATAAGTATAATTATTAGAGTTCTAGCGATAATATCTGCATTATATGCGTAATAAGGCATGTTATATTGATAATATCGGGAGTAATAAGTACAATTATGCTAGTTCTAGCGATAATAATAGTAAAATATGGCTAATAGTGCCTGTTATATTGATAATAATAAAAGTAATAAGTATATTTATTATACTTCTGTCGATAATAACTGCATTTTATGGGTAATAATGCATGTTATATTGATAATAATATAAGTAATTAGTATAATTATTACAGTTCTAGCGATAATAACTCCATTATATGGGTAATAATGCATGTTATATTGATAATAATATAAGTAATAAGTATAATTATTACAGTTCTAGCGATAATAACTCCATTATATGGGTAATAATGCATGCTACATTGATAATAATATTAGTAATAAGTATAATTATTACAGTTCTAGAGATAACAACTGCATTATATGGGTAATAATGCATGTTATATTGATAATATTGGGAGTAATAAGTATATTCATTATAGTTCTTGCGATAATAACTGCATAATATGGGTAATAATGCATGTTATATTGATAATAATATAAGTAATAAGTATAATTATTACAGTTCTAGCGATAATAACTGCATTATATGGGTAATAATGCACGTTATATTGCTAATAATATAAGTAATGAGTATAATTATTACAGTTCTAGCGGTAATAACTGCATTATATGGGTAATAATGCATTTTATATTGATAATATCGGGAGTAATGAGTATAATTATTATCGTTCTAGCGATAATAATAGTAAAATATGGCTAATAGTGCATGTTATATTGATAATAGTAAAAGTACTAAGTGTCTTTATTACAGTTCTATCGATAATAACTGCATAATATGGGTAATAATGCATGTTATATTGATGATAATAAAAGTAGTACGTATATTTATTATAGTTCTAGCGATAATGACTGCATAATATGGGTAATAATGCATGTTATATTGAGAATAATATAAGTAGTAAGTATAATTATTACAGTTCTGGCTATAATAACTGCATTATATGGGTAATAATGCACGTTATATTGCTAATAGTATATGTAATAAGTATAATTATTACAGTTCTAGCGATAATAACTGCATTATATGGGTAATAATGCATGTTATATTGATGATAATAAAAGTAATACGTATATTTATTATAGTTCTATCGATGATAACTGCATAATATGGGTAATAATGCATGTTATATTGAGAATAATATAAGTAGTAAGTATAATTATTACAGTTCTGGCTATAATAACTGCATTATATGGGTAATAAGGCATGTTATGTTGATAATATCGGGAGTAATAAGTATAATTATTATAGTTCTAGCGATAATAATAGTAAAATATGGCTAATAGTGCATGTTATATTGATAATAGTAAAAGTACTAAGTGTCTTTATTACAGTTCTATCGATAATAACTGCATAATATGCGTAATAATGCATGTTATATTGATGATAATAAAAGTAGTACGTATATTTATTATAGTTCTAGCGATAATAACTGCATAATATGGGTAATAATGCATGTTATATTGAGAATAATATAAGTAGTAAGTATAATTATTACAGTTCTGGCTATAATAACTGCATTATGTGGGTAATAATGCACGTTATACTGCTAATAGTATATGTACTAAGTATAATTATTACAGTTCTAGCGATAATAACTCCATTATATGGGTAATAATGCATGTTATATTGATAATAATATAAGTAATAAGTATAATTATTACAGTTCTAGAGATAATAACTGCATTATATGGGTAATAATGCACGTTATACTGCTAATAATATAAGTAGTAAGTATAATTATTACAGTTCTAGCGATAATAACTGCATTATATGGGTAATAATGCATGTTATATTGATAATATTGGGAGTAATAAGTATATTTATTATAGTTCTAGCGATAATAATAGTAAAATATGGCTAATAGTGCATGTTATATTGATAATAATAAAAGTAATAAGTATATTTATTACAGTTCTATCGATAATATCTGCATAATATGGGTAATAATGCATGTTATGTTGACGATAATAAAAGTAGTACGTATATTTATTACAGTTCTGGCCATAATAACTGCATTATATGGGTAATAATGCACGTTATATTGCTAATAGTATATGTAATAAGTATAATTATTACAGTTCTAGCGATAATAACTCCATTACATGGGTAATAATGCATGTTATATTGAGAATAATATAAGTAGTAAGTATAATTATTACAGTTCTGGCTATAATAACTGCATTATATGGGTAATAATGCACGTTATACTGCTAATAGTATATGTAATAAGAATAATTATTACAGTTCTAGCGATAATAACTGCATTATATGGGTAATAATGCACGTTATATTGCTAATAATATAAGTAATAAGTATAATTATTACAGTTCTAGCGATAATAACTGCATAATATGGGTAATAATGCATGTTATATTGAGAATAATATAAGTAGTAAGTATAATTATTACAGTTCTGGCTATAATAACTGCATTATGTGGGCCATAATGCATGTTATATTGATAATATCGGGAGTAATAAGTATAATTATTATAGCTCTAGCGATAATAATAGTAAAATATGGCTGATAGTACATGTTATACTGATAATAGTAAAAGTAATAAGTATATTTATTATACTTCTGTCGATAATAGCTGCATTATATGGGTAATAATGCATGTTATATTGATAATAATATAAGTAATAAGTATAATTATTACAGTTCTAGCGATAATAACTCCATTATATGGGTAATAATGCATGTTATATTGAGAATAATATAAGTAGTAAGTATAATTATTACAGTTCTGGCTATAATAACTGCATTATATGGGTAATAATGCACGTTATACTGCTAATAGTATATGTAATAAGTATAATTATTACAGTTCTAGCGATAATAACTCCATTATATGGGTAATAATGCATGTTATATTGCTAATAATATAAGCAATAAGTATAATTATTACAGTTCTAGCGATAATAACTGCATTATATGCGTAAAAAGGCATGTTATATTGATAATATCGGGAGTAATAAGTATAATTATTATAGTTCTAGCGATAATAATAGTAAAATATGGCTAATAGTGCATGTTATATTGATAATAGTGAAAGTAATAAGTATCTTTATTACAGTTCTATCGATAATAACTGCATAATATGGGTAATAATGCATGTTATATTGATGGTAATAAAAGTAATACGTATATTTATTATAGTTCTAGCGATAATAACTGCATAATATGGGTAATAATGCATGTTGTATTGAGAATAATGTAAGTAATAAGTATAATTATTACAGTTCTAGCGATAATAACTGCATTATATGGGTAATAATGCACGTTATATTGCTAATAGTATATGTGATAAGTATAATTATTACAGTTCTAGCAATAATAACTCCATTATATGGGTAATAATGCATGTTATATTGATGATAATAGAAGTAATACGTATATTTATTATAGTTCTATCGATGATAACTGCATAATATGGGTAATAATGCATGTTATATTGATAATAATATAAGTAATAAGTAAAATTATTACAGTTCTAGGGATAATAACTGCATTATATGGGTAATAATGCATGTTATATTGATAATATTGGGAGTAATAAGTGTAATTATTATAGTTCTAGCGATAATAACAGTAAAATATTGCTAATAGTGCATGTTATATTGATAATAATAAAAGTTATAAGTATATTTATTACAGTTCTATCGATAATAACTGCATAATATGGGTAATAATGCATGTTATATTGATGACAAAGAAGTAATACGTATATTTATTATAGTTCTAGCGATAATAACTGCATAATATGGGTAATAATGCATGTTATATTGAGAATAATATAAGTAATAAGTATAATTATTACAGTTCTAGCGATAATAATTGCATTATATGCGTAATAAGGCATGTTATATTGATAATATCGGGAGTAATATGTATAATTATTATAGTTCTAGCGATAATAATAGTAAAATATGGCTAACAGTGCCTGTTATATTGATAATAATAAAAGTAATAAGTATATTTATTATACTTCTATCGATAATAACTGCATTATATGGGTAATAATGCATGTTATATTGATAATATCGGGAGTAATAAGTATAATTATTACAGTTCTAGCGATAATAACTGCAATTTATGGGTAATAATGGATGTTATATTGATAACATCGGGAGTAACAAGTATAATTATTACAGTTCTAGCGATAATACTAGTAAAATATGGCTAAGAGTGACTGTTATATTAATAATAATAAAAGTAATAAGTATATTTATTATACTTCTGTCGATAATAACTGCTATATATGGGTAATAATGCATGTTATATTTATAATAATATATGTAATAAGTATAATTATTACAGTTCTAGCGATAATAAGTCCATTATATGGGTAATAATGCATGTTATATTGATAATAATATAAGTAATAAGTATATTTATTATAGTTCTATCGATAATAACTGCATAATATGGGTAATAATGCATGTTATATTGATGATAATAAAAGTACTACGTATATTTATTATAGTTCTAGCGATTATAACTGCATAATATGCGTAATAATGCATGTTATATTGATAATAATATAAGTAATAAGTATAATTATTAGAGTTCTAGCGATAATATCTGCATTATATGCGTAATAAGGCATGTTATATTGATAATATCGGGAGTAATAAGTATAATTATTATAGTTCTAGCGATAATAATAGTAAAATATGGCTAATAGTGCATGTTATATTGATAATAGTAAAAGTACTAAGTGTCTTTATTACAGTTCTATCGATAATAACTGCATAATATGGGTAATAATGCATGTTATATTGATGATAATAAAAGTAGTACGTATATTTATTATAGTTCTAGCGATAATAACTGCATAATATGCGTAATAATGCATGTTATATTGAGAATAATATAAGTAGTAAGTATAATTATTACAGTTCTGGCTATAATAACTGCATTATGTGGGTAATAATGCACGTTATACTGCTAATAGTATATGTAATAAGTATAATTATTACAGTTCTAGCGATAATAACTGCATTATATGGGTAATAATGCACGTTATATTGCTAATAATGTAAGTAATAAGTATAATAATTACAATTCTAGCGATAATAACTGCATTATATGGGTAATAATGCACGTTATATTGATAATAATATAAGTAATAAGTATAATTATTACAGTTCTAGCGATAATAACTGCATTATATGGGTAATAAGGCATGTTATGTTGATAATATCGGGAGTAATAAGTATAATTATTATAGTTCTAGCGATAATAATAGTAAAATATGGCTAATAGTGCATGTTATATTGATAATAGTAAAAGTACTAAGTGTCTTTATTACAGTTCTATCGATAATAACTGCATAATATGGGTAATAATGCATGTTATATTGATGATAATAAAAGTAGTACGTATATTTATTATAGTTCTAGCGATAATAACTGCATAATATGGGTAAGAATGCATGTTATATTGAGAATAATATAAGTAGTAAGTATAATTATTACAGTTCTGGCTATAATAACTGCATTATGTGGGTAATAATGCACGTTATACTGCTAATAGTATATGTAATAAGTATAATTATTACAGTTCTAGCGATAATAACACCATTATATGGGTAATAATGCATGTTATATTGATAATAATATAAGTAATACGTATAATTATTACAGTTCTGGCGATAATAACTGCATTATATGGGTAATAATGCACGTTATATTGCTAATAATATAAGTAATAAGTATAATTATTAGAGTTCTAGCGATAATATCTGCATTATATGCGTAATAAGGCATGTTATATTGATAATATCGGGAGTAATAAGTATAATTATGCTAGTTCTATCGATAATAATAGTAAAATATGGCTAATAGTGCCTGTTATATTGATAATAATAAAAGTAATAAGTATATTTATTATACTTCTGTCGATAATAACTGCATTTTATGGGTAATAATGCATGTTATATTGATAATAATATAAGTAATTAGTATAATTATTACAGTTCTAGCGATAATAACTCCATTATATGGGTAATAATGCATGTTATATTGATAATAATATAAGTAATAAGTATAATTATTACAGTTCTAGCGATAATAACTGCATAATATGGGTAATAATGCATGTTATATTGAGAATAATATAAGTAGTAAGTATAATTATTACAGTTCTGGCTATAATAACTGCATTATGTGGGTCATAATGCATGTTATATTGATAATATCGGGAGTAGTAAGTATAATTATTATAGCTCTAGCGATAATAATAGTAAAATATGGCTGATAGTACATGTTATACTGATAATAGTAAAAGTAATAAGTATATTTATTATACTTCTGTCGATAATAGCTGCATTATATGGGTAATAATGCATGTTATATTGATAATAATATAAGTAATAAGTATAATTATTCCAGTTCTAGCGGTAATATCTGCATTATATGGGTAATAATGCACGTTATATTGATAATAATATAAGTAATAAGTATAATTATTACAGTTCTAGCGATAATAACTGCATTATATGGGTAGTACGGTATGTTATGTTGATAATATCGGGAGTAATATGTATAATTATTATAGTTCTAGCGATAATAATAGTAAAATATGGCTAATAGTGCATGTTATATTGATAATAGTAAAAGTACTAAGTGTCTTTATTACAGTTCTATCGATAATAACTGCATAATATGGGTAATAATGCATGTTATATTGATGATAATAAAAGTAGTACGTATATTTATTATAGTTCTAGCGATAATAACTGCATAATATGGGTAAGAATGCATGTTATATTGAGAATAATATAAGTAGTAAGTATAATTATTACAGTTCTGGCTATAATAACTGCATTATGTGGGTAATAATGCACGTTATACTGCTAATAGTATATGTAATAAGTATAATTATTACAGTTCTAGCGATAATAACACCATTATATGGGTAATAATGCATGTTATATTGATAATAATATAAGTAATACGTATAATTATTACAGTTCTGGCGATAATAACTGCATTATATGGGTAATAATGCACGTTATATTGCTAATAATATAAGTAATAAGTATAATTATTAGAGTTCTAGCGATAATATCTGCATTATATGCGTAATAAGGCATGTTATATTGATAATATCGGGAGTAATAAGTATAATTATGCTAGTTCTATCGATAATAATAGTAAAATATGGCTAATAGTGCCTGTTATATTGATAATAATAAAAGTAATAAGTATATTTATTATACTTCTGTCGATAATAACTGCATTTTATGGGTAATAATGCATGTTATATTGATAATAATATAAGTAATTAGTATAATTATTACAGTTCTAGCGATAATAACTCCATTATATGGGTAATAATGCATGTTATATTGATAATAATATAAGTAATAAGTATAATTATTACAGTTCTAGCGATAATAACTGCATAATATGGGTAATAATGCATGTTATATTGAGAATAATATAAGTAGTAAGTATAATTATTACAGTTCTGGCTATAATAACTGCATTATGTGGGTCATAATGCATGTTATATTGATAATATCGGGAGTAGTAAGTATAATTATTATAGCTCTAGCGATAATAATAGTAAAATATGGCTGATAGTACATGTTATACTGATAATAGTAAAAGTAATAAGTATATTTATTATACTTCTGTCGATAATAGCTGCATTATATGGGTAATAATGCATGTTATATTGATAATAATATAAGTAATAAGTATAATTATTCCAGTTCTAGCGGTAATATCTGCATTATATGGGTAATAATGCACGTTATATTGATAATAATATAAGTAATAAGTATAATTATTACAGTTCTAGCGATAATAACTGCATTATATGGGTAGTACGGTATGTTATGTTGATAATATCGGGAGTAATATGTATAATTATTATAGTTCTAGCGATAATAATAGTAAAATATGGCTAATAGTGCATGTTATATTGATAATAGTAAAAGTACTAAGTGTCTTTATTACAGTTCTATCGATAATAACTGCATAATATGGGTAATAATGCATGTTATATTGATGATAATAAAAGTAGTACGTATATTTATTATAGTTCTAGCGATAATAACTGCATAATATGCGTAATAATGCATGTTATATTGAGAATAATATAAGTAGTAAGTATAATTATTACAGTTCTGGCTATAATGACTGCATTATGTGGGTAATAATGCACGTTATACTGCTAATAGTATATGTAATAAGTATAATTATTACAGTCCTAGCGATAATAACTGCATTATATGGGTAATAATGCACGTTATATTGCTAATAATGTAAGTAATAAGTATAATAATTACAATTCTAGCGATAATAACTGCATTATATGGGTAATAATGCACGTTATATTGATAATAATATAAGTAATAAGTATAATTATTACAGTTCTAGCGATAATAACTGCATTATATGGGTAATAAGGCATGTTATGTTGATAATATCGGGAGTAATAAGTATAATTATTATAGTTCTAGCGATAATAATAGTAAAATATGGCTAATAGTGCATGTTATATTGATAATAGTAAAAGTACTAAGTGTCTTTATTACAGTTCTATCGATAATAACTGCATAATATGGGTAATAATGCATGTTATATTGATGATAATAAAAGTAGTACGTATATTTATTATAGTTCTAGCGATAATAACTGCATAATATGGGTAAGAATGCATGTTATATTGAGAATAATATAAGTAGTAAGTATAATTATTACAGTTCTGGCTATAATAACTGCATTATGTGGGTAATAATGCACGTTATACTGCTAATAGAATATGTAATAAGTATAATTATTGCAGTTCTAGCGATAATAACATCATTATATGGGTAATAATGCATGTTATATTGATAATAATATAAGTAATACGTATAATTATTACAGTTCTGGCGATAGTAACTGCATTATATGGGTAATAATGCACGTTATATTGCTAATAATATAAGTAATAAGTATAATTATTAGAGTTCTAGCGATAATATCTGCATTATATGCGTAATAAGGCATGTTATATTGATAATATCGGGAGTAATAAGTACAATTATGCTAGTTCTAGCGATAATAATAGTAAAATATGGCTAATAGTGCCTGTTATATTGATAATAATAAAAGTAATAAGTATATTTATTATACTTCTGTCGATAATAACTGCATTTTATGGGTAATAATGCATGTTATATTGATAATAATATAAGTAATTAGTATAATTATTACAGTTCTAGCGATAATAACTCCATTATATGGGTAATAATGCATGTTATATTGATAATAATATAAGTAATAAGTATAATTATTACAGTTCTAGCGATAATAACTCCATTATATGGGTAATAATGCATGCTACATTGATAATAATATTAGTAATAAGTATAATTATTACAGTTCTAGAGATAACAACTGCATTATATGGGTAATAATGCATGTTATATTGATAATATTGGGAGTAATAAGTATATTCATTATAGTTCTTGCGATAATAACTGCATAATATGGGTAATAATGCATGTTATATTGATAATAATATAAGTAATAAGTATAATTATTACAGTTCTAGCGATAATAACTGCATTATATGGGTAATAATGCACGTTATATTGCTAATAATATAAGTAATGAGTATAATTATTACAGTTCTAGCGGTAATAACTGCATTATATGGGTAATAATGCATTTTATATTGATAATATCGGGAGTAATGAGTATAATTATTATCGTTCTAGCGATAATAATAGTAAAATATGGCTAATAGTGCATGTTATATTGATAATAGTAAAAGTACTAAGTGTCTTTATTACAGTTCTATCGATAATAACTGCATAATATGGGTAATAATGCATGTTATATTGATGATAATAAAAGTAGTACGTATATTTATTATAGTTCTAGCGATAATGACTGCATAATATGGGTAATAATGCATGTTATATTGAGAATAATATAAGTAGTAAGTATAATTATTACAGTTCTGGCTATAATAACTGCATTATATGGGTAATAATGCACGTTATATTGCTAATAGTATATGTAATAAGTATAGTTATTACAGTTCTAGCGATAATAACTGCATTATATGGGTAATAATGCATGTTATATTGATGATAATAAAAGTAATACGTATATTTATTATAGTTCTATCGATGATAACTGCATAATATGGGTAATAATGCATGTTATATTGAGAATAATATAAGTAGTAAGTATAATTATTACAGTTCTGGCTATAATAACTGCATTATATGGGTAATAAGGCATGTTATGTTGATAATATCGGGAGTAATAAGTATAATTATTATAGTTCTAGCGATAATAATAGTAAAATATGGCTAATAGTGCATGTTATATTGATAATAGTAAAAGTACTAAGTGTCTTTATTACAGTTCTATCGATAATAACTGCATAATATGCGTAATAATGCATGTTATATTGATGATAATAAAAGTAGTACGTATATTTATTATAGTTCTAGCGATAATAACTGCATAATATGGGTAATAATGCATGTTATATTGAGAATAATATAAGTAGTAAGTATAATTATTACAGTTCTGGCTATAATAACTGCATTATGTGGGTAATAATGCACGTTATACTGCTAATAGTATATGTACTAAGTATAATTATTACAGTTCTAGCGATAATAACTCCATTATATGGGTAATAATGCATGTTATATTGATAATAATATAAGTAATAAGTATAATTATTACAGTTCTAGAGATAATAACTGCATTATATGGGTAATAATGCACGTTATACTGCTAATAATATAAGTAGTAAGTATAATTATTACAGTTCTAGCGATAATAACTGCATTATATGGGTAATAATGCATGTTATATTGATAATATTGGGAGTAATAAGTATATTTATTATAGTTCTAGCGATAATAATAGTAAAATATGGCTAATAGTGCATGTTATATTGATAATAATAAAAGTAATAAGTATATTTATTACAGTTCTATCGATAATATCTGCATAATATGGGTAATAATGCATGTTATGTTGACGATAATAAAAGTAGTACGTATATTTATTACAGTTCTGGCCATAATAACTGCATTATATGGGTAATAATGCACGTTATATTGCTAATAGTATATGTAATAAGTATAATTATTACAGTTCTAGCGATAATAACTCCATTACATGGGTAATAATGCATGTTATATTGAGAATAATATAAGTAGTAAGTATAATTATTACAGTTCTGGCTATAATAACTGCATTATATGGGTAATAATGCACGTTATACTGCTAATAGTATATGTAATAAGAATAATTATTACAGTTCTAGCGATAATAACTGCATTATATGGGTAATAATGCACGTTATATTGCTAATAATATAAGTAATAAGTATAATTATTACAGTTCTAGCGATAATAACTGAATAATATGGGTAATAATGCATGTTATATTGAGAATAATATAAGTAGTAAGTATAATTATTACAGTTCTGGCTATAATAACTGCATTATGTGGGCCATAATGCATGTTATATTGATAATATCGGGAGTAATAAGTATAATTATTATAGCTCTAGCGATAATAATAGTAAAATATGGCTGATAGTACATGTTATACTGATAATAGTAAAAGTAATAAGTATATTTATTATACTTCTGTCGATAATAGCTGCATTATATGGGTAATAATGCATGTTATATTGATAATAATATAAGTAATAAGTATAATTATTACAGTTCTAGCGATAATAACTCCATTATATGGGTAATAATGCATGTTATATTGAGAATAATATAAGTAGTAAGTATAATTATTACAGTTCTGGCTATAATAACTGCATTATATGGGTAATAATGCACGTTATACTGCTAATAGTATATGTAATAAGTATAATTATTACAGTTCTAGCGATAATAACTCCATTATATGGGTAATAATGCATGTTATATTGCTAATAATATAAGCAATAAGTATAATTATTACAGTTCTAGCGATAATAACTGCATTATATGCGTAAAAAGGCATGTTATATTGATAATATCGGGAGTAATAAGTATAATTATTATAGTTCTAGCGATAATAATAGTAAAATATGGCTAATAGTGCATGTTATATTGATAATAGTGAAAGTAATAAGTATCTTTATTACAGTTCTAGCGATAATAACTGCATTATATGGGTAATAAGGCATGTTATGTTGATAATATCGGGAGTAATAAGTATAATTATTATAGTTCTAGCGATAATAATAGTAAAATATGGCTAATAGTGCATGTTATATTGATAATAGTAAAAGTACTAAGTGTCTTTATTACAGTTCTATCGATAATAACTGCATAATATGGGTAATAATGCATGTTATATTGATGATAATAAAAGTAGTACGTATATTTATTATAGTTCTAGCGATAATAACTGCATAATATGGGTAAGAATGCATGTTATATTGAGAATAATATAAGTAGTAAGTATAATTATTACAGTTCTGGCTATAATAACTGCATTATGTGGGTAATAATGCACGTTATACTGCTAATAGTATATGTAATAAGTATAATTATTACAGTTCTAGCGATAATAACACCATTATATGGGTAATAATGCATGTTATATTGATAATAATATAAGTAATTAGTATAATTATTACAGTTCTGGCTATAATAACTGCATTATGTGGGTCATAATGCATGTTATATTGATAATATCGGGAGTAGTAAGTATAATTATTATAGCTCTAGCGATAATAATAGTAAAATATGGCTGATAGTACATGTTATACTGATAATAGTAAAAGTAATAAGTATATTTATTATACTTCTGTCGATAATAGCTGCATTATATGGGTAATAATGCATGTTATATTGATAATAATATAAGTAATAAGTATAATTATTCCAGTTCTAGCGGTAATATCTGCATTATATGGGTAATAATGCACGTTATATTGATAATAATATAAGTAATAAGTATAATTATTACAGTTCTAGCGATAATAACTGCATTATATGGGTAGTACGGTATGTTATGTTGATAATATCGGGAGTAATAAGTATAATTATTATAGTTCTAGCGATAATAATAGTAAAATATGGCTAATAGTGCATGTTATATTGATAATAGTAAAAGTACTAAGTGTCTTTATTACAGTTCTATCGATAATAACTGCATAATATGGGTAATAATGCATGTTATATTGATGATAATAAAAGTAGTACGTATATTTATTATAGTTCTAGCGATAATAACTGCATAATATGCGTAATAATGCATGTTATATTGAGAATAATATAAGTAGTAAGTATAATTATTACAGTTCTGGCTATAATAACTGCATTATGTGGGTAATAATGCACGTTATACTGCTAATAGTATATGTAATAAGTATAATTATTACAGTCCTAGCGATAATAACTGCATTATATGGGTAATAATGCACGTTATATTGCTAATAATGTAAGTAATAAGTATAATAATTACAATTCTAGCGATAATAACTGCATTATATGGGTAATAATGCACGTTATATTGATAATAATATAAGTAATAAGTATAATTATTACAGTTCTAGCGATAATAACTGCATTATATGGGTAATAAGGCATGTTATGTTGATAATATCGGGAGTAATAAGTATAATTATTATAGTTCTAGCGATAATAATAGTAAAATATGGCTAATAGTGCATGTTATATTGATAATAGTAAAAGTACTAAGTGTCTTTATTACAGTTCTATCGATAATAACTGCATAATATGGGTAATAATGCATGTTATATTGATGATAATAAAAGTAGTACGTATATTTATTATAGTTCTAGCGATAATAACTGCATAATATGGGTAAGAATGCATGTTATATTGAGAATAATATAAGTAGTAAGTATAATTATTACAGTTCTGGCTATAATAACTGCATTATGTGGGTAATAATGCACGTTATACTGCTAATAGAATATGTAATAAGTATAATTATTACAGTTCTAGCGATAATAACACCATTATATGGGTAATAATGCATGTTATATTGATAATAATATAAGTAATACGTATAATTATTACAGTTCTGGCGATAGTAACTGCATTATATGGGTAATAATGCACGTTATATTGCTAATAATATAAGTAATAAGTATAATTATTAGAGTTCTAGCGATAATATCTGCATTATATGCGTAATAAGGCATGTTATATTGATAATATCGGGAGTAATAAGTATAATTATGCTAGTTCTAGCGATAATAATAGTAAAATATGGCTAATAGTGCCTGTTATATTGATAATAATAAAAGTAATAAGTATATTTATTATACTTCTGTCGATAATAACTGCATTTTATGGGTAATAATGCATGTTATATTGATAATAATATAAGTAATTAGTATAATTATTACAGTTCTAGCGATAATAACTCCATTATATGGGTAATAATGCATGTTATATTGATAATAATATAAGTAATAAGTATAATTATTACAGTTCTAGCGATAATAACTCCATTATATGGGTAATAATGCATGCTACATTGATAATAATATTAGTAATAAGTATAATTATTACAGTTCTAGAGATAACAACTGCATTATATGGGTAATAATGCATGTTATATTGATAATATTGGGAGTAATAAGTATATTCATTATAGTTCTTGCGATAATAACTGCATAATATGGGTAATAATGCATGTTATATTGATAATAATATAAGTAATAAGTATAATTATTACAGTTCTAGCGATAATAACTGCATTATATGGGTAATAATGCACGTTATATTGCTAATAATATAAGTAATGAGTATAATTATTACAGTTCTAGCGGTAATAACTGCATTATATGGGTAATAATGCATTTTATATTGATAATATCGGGAGTAATAAGTATAATTATTATCGTTCTAGCGATAATAATAGTAAAATATGGCTAATAGTGCATGTTATATTGATAATAGTAAAAGTACTAAGTGTCTTTATTACAGTTCTATCGATAATAACTGCATAATATGGGTAATAATGCATGTTATATTGATGATAATAAAAGTAGTACGTATATTTATTATAGTTCTAGCGATAATGACTGCATAATATGGGTAATAATGCATGTTATATTGAGAATAATATAAGTAGTAAGTATAATTATTACAGTTCTGGCTATAATAACTGCATTATATCGGTAATAATGCACGTTATATTGCTAATAGTATATGTAATAAGTATAATTATTACAGTTCTAGCGATAATAACTGCATTATATGGGTAATAATGCATGTTATATTGATGATAATAAAAGTAATACGTATAATTATTACAGTTCTGGCGATAGTAACTGCATTATATGGGTAATAATGCACGTTATATTGCTAATAATATAAGTAATAAGTATAATTATTAGAGTTCTAGCGATAATATCTGCATTATATGCGTAATAAGGCATGTTATATTGATAATATCGGGAGTAATAAGTATAATTATGCTAGTTCTAGCGATAATAATAGTAAAATATGGCTAATAGTGCCTGTTATATTGATAATAATAAAAGTAATAAGTATATTTATTATACTTCTGTCGATAATAACTGCATTTTATGGGTAATAATGCATGTTATATTGATAATAATATAAGTAATAAGTATAATTATTACAGTTCTAGCGATAATAACTGCATTATATGGGTAATAATGCACGTTATATTGCTAATAATATAAGTAATGAGTATAATTATTACAGTTCTAGCGGTAATAACTGCATTATATGGGTAATAATGCATTTTATATTGATAATATCGGGAGTAATAAGTATAATTATTATCGTTCTAGCGATAATAATAGTAAAATATGGCTAATAGTGCATGTTATATTGATAATAGTAAAAGTACTAAGTGTCTTTATTACAGTTCTATCGATAATAACTGCATAATATGGGTAATAATGCATGTTATATTGATGATAATAAAAGTAGTACGTATATTTATTATAGTTCTAGCGATAATAACTGCATAATATGGGTAAGAATGCATGTTATATTGAGAATAATATAAGTAGTAAGTATAATTATTACAGTTCTGGCTATAATAACTGCATTATGTGGGTAATAATGCACGTTATACTGCTAATAGTATATGTAATAAGTATAATTATTACAGTTCTAGCGATAATAACACCATTATATGGGTAATAATGCATGTTATATTGATAATAATATAAGTAATTAGTATAATTATTACAGTTCTGGCTATAATAACTGCATTATGTGGGTCATAATGCATGTTATATTGATAATATCGGGAGTAGTAAGTATAATTATTATAGCTCTAGCGATAATAATAGTAAAATATGGCTGATAGTACATGTTATACTGATAATAGTAAAAGTAATAAGTATATTTATTATACTTCTGTCGATAATAGCTGCATTATATGGGTAATAATGCATGTTATATTGATAATAATATAAGTAATAAGTATAATTATTCCAGTTCTAGCGGCAATATCTGCATTATATGGGTAATAATGCACGTTATATTGATAATAATATAAGTAATAAGTATAATTATTACAGTTCTAGCGATAATAACTGCATTATATGGGTAGTACGGTATGTTATGTTGATAATATCGGGAGTAATAAGTATAATTATTATAGTTCTAGCGATAATAATAGTAAAATATGGCTAATAGTGCATGTTATATTGATAATAGTAAAAGTACTAAGTGTCTTTATTACAGTTCTATCGATAATAACTGCATAATATGGGTAATAATGCATGTTATATTGATGATAATAAAAGTAGTACGTATATTTATTATAGTTCTAGCGATAATAACTGCATAATATGCGTAATAATGCATGTTATATTGAGAATAATATAAGTAGTAAGTATAATTATTACAGTTCTGGCTATAATAACTGCATTATGTGGGTAATAATGCACGTTATACTGCTAATAGTATATGTAATAAGTATAATTATTACAGTCCTAGCGATAATAACTGCATTATATGGGTAATAATGCACGTTATATTGCTAATAATGTAAGTAATAAGTATAATAATTACAATTCTAGCGATAATAACTGCATTATATGGGTAATAATGCACGTTATATTGATAATAATATAACTAATAAGTATAATTATTACAGTTCTAGCGATAATAACTGCATTATATGGGTAATAAGGCATGTTATGTTGATAATAATATAAGTAATAAGTATAATTATTACAGTTCTAGCGATAATAACTGCATTATATGGGTAATAATGCACGTTATATTGCTAATAATATAAGTAATGAGTATAATTATTACAGTTCTAGCGGTAATAACTGCATTATATGGGTAATAATGCATTTTATATTGATAATATCGGGAGTAATAAGTATAATTATTATCGTTCTAGCGATAATAATAGTAAAATATGGCTAATAGTGCATGTTATATTGATAATAGTAAAAGTACTAAGTGTCTTTATTACAGTTCTATCGATAATAACTGCATAATATGGGTAATAATGCATGTTATATTGATGATAATAAAAGTAGTACGTATATTTATTATAGTTCTAGCGATAATGACTGCATAATATGGGTAATAATGCATGTTATATTGAGAATAATATAAGTAGTAAGTATAATTATTACAGTTCTGGCTATAATAACTGCATTATATCGGTAATAATGCACGTTATATTGCTAATAGTATATGTAATAAGTATAATTATTACAGTTCTAGCGATAATAACTGCATTATATGGGTAATAATGCATGTTATATTGATGATAATAAAAGTAATACGTATAATTATTACAGTTCTGGCGATAGTAACTGCATTATATGGGTAATAATGCACGTTATACTGCTAATAGTATATGTAATAAGAATAATTATTACAGTTCTAGCGATAATAACTGCATTATATGGGTAATAATGCACGTTATATTGCTAATAATATAAGTAATAAGTATAATTATTACAGTTCTAGCGATAATAACTGCATAATATGGGTAATAATGCATGTTATATTGAGAATATTGGGAGTAATAAGTATATTTATTATAGTTCTAGCGATAATAATAGTAAAATATGGCTAATAGTGCATGTTATATTGATAATAATAAAAGTAATAAGTATATTTATTACAGTTCTATCGATAATATCTGCATAATATGGGTAATAATGCATGTTATGTTGACGATAATAAAAGTAGTACGTATATTTATTACAGTTCTGGCCATAATAACTGCATTATATGGGTAATAATGCACGTTATATTGCTAATAGTATATGTAATAAGTATAATTATTACAGTTCTAGCGATAATAACTCCATTACATGGGTAATAATGCATGTTATATTGAGAATAATATAAGTAGTAAGTATAATTATTACAGTTCTGGCTATAATAACTGCATTATATGGGTAATAATGCACGTTATACTGCTAATAGTATATGTAATAAGAATAATTATTACAGTTCTAGCGATAATAACTGCATTATATGGGTAATAATGCACGTTATATTGCTAATAATATAAGTAATAAGTATAATTATTACAGTTCTAGCGATAATAACTGCATAATATGGGTAATAATGCATGTTATATTGAGAATAATATAAGTAGTAAGTATAATTATTACAGTTCTGGCTATAATAACTGCATTATGTGGGCCATAATGCATGTTATATTGATAATATCGGGAGTAATAAGTATAATTATTATAGCTCTAGCGATAATAATAGTAAAATATGGCTGATAGTACATGTTATACTGATAATAGTAAAAGTAATAAGTATATTTATTATACTTCTGTCGATAATAGCTGCATTATATGGGTAATAATGCATGTTATATTGATAATAATATAAGTAATAAGTATAATTATTACAGTTCTAGCGATAATAACTCCATTATATGGGTAATAATGCATGTTATATTGAGAATAATATAAGTAGTAAGTATAATTATTACAGTTCTGGCTATAATAACTGCATTATATGGGTAATAATGCACGTTATACTGCTAATAGTATATGTAATAAGTATAATTATTACAGTTCTAGCGATAATAACTCCATTATATGGGTAATAATGCATGTTATATTGCTAATAATATAAGCAATAAGTATAATTATTACAGTTCTAGCGATAATAACTGCATTATATGCGTAAAAAGGCATGTTATATTGATAATATCGGGAGTAATAAGTATAATTATTATAGTTCTAGCGATAATAATAGTAAAATATGGCTAATAGTGCATGTTATATTGATAATAGTGAAAGTAATAAGTATCTTTATTACAGTTCTATCGATAGTAACTGCATAATATGGGTAATAATGCATGTTATATTGATGGTAATAAAAGTAATACGTATATTTATTATAGTTCTAGCGATAATAACTGCATAATATGGGTAATAATGCATGTTGTATTGAGAATAATGTAAGTAATAAGTATAATTATTACAGTTCTAGCGATAATAACTGCATTATATGGGTAATAATGCACGTTATATTGCTAATAGTATATGTGATAAGTATAATTATTACAGTTCTAGCAATAATAACTCCATTATATGGGTAATAATGCATGTTATATTGATGATAATAGAAGTAATACGTATATTTATTATAGTTCTATCGATGATAACTGCATAATATGGGTAATAATGCATGTTATATTGATAATAATATAAGTAATAAGTAAAATTATTACAGTTCTAGGGATAATAACTGCATTATATGGGTAATAATGCATGTTATATTGATAATATTGGGAGTAATAAGTGTAATTATTATAGTTCTAGCGATAATAACAGTAAAATATTGCTAATAGTGCATGTTATATTGATAATAATAAAAGTTATAAGTATATTTATTACAGTTCTATCGATAATAACTGCATAATATGGGTAATAATGCATGTTATATTGATGACAAAGAAGTAATACGTATATTTATTATAGTTCTAGCGATAATAACTGCATAATATGGGTAATAATGCATGTTATATTGAGAATAATATAAGTAATAAGTATAATTATTACAGTTCTAGCGATAATAATTGCATTATATGCGTAATAAGGCATGTTATATTGATAATATCGGGAGTAATATGTATAATTATTATAGTTCTAGCGATAATAATAGTAAAATATGGCTAACAGTGCCTGTTATATTGATAATAATAAAAGTAATAAGTATATTTATTATACTTCTATCGATAATAACTGCATTATATGGGTAATAATGCATGTTATATTGATAATATCGGGAGTAATAAGTATAATTATTACAGTTCTAGCGATAATAACTGCAATTTATGGGTAATAATGGATGTTATATTGATAACATCGGGAGTAACAAGTATAATTATTACAGTTCTAGCGATAATACTAGTAAAATATGGCTAAGAGTGACTGTTATATTAATAATAATAAAAGTAATAAGTATATTTATTATACTTCTGTCGATAATAACTGCTATATATGGGTAATAATGCATGTTATATTTATAATAATATATGTAATAAGTATAATTATTACAGTTCTAGCGATAATAAGTCCATTATATGGGTAATAATGCATGTTATATTGATAATAATATAAGTAATAAGTATATTTATTATAGTTCTATCGATAATAACTGCATAATATGGGTAATAATGCATGTTATATTGATGATAATAAAAGTACTACGTATATTTATTATAGTTCTAGCGATTATAACTGCATAATATGCGTAATAATGCATGTTATATTGATAATAATATAAGTAATAAGTATAATTATTACAGTTCTAGCGATAATAACTGCATAATATGGGACATAATGCATGTTATGTTGATGATAATAAAAGTAATACGTATATTTATTATGGTTCTAGCGATAATAACTGCATAATATGGGCAATAATGCATCTTATATTGCTAATAATGCATGTTATATTGATGATAATAAAAGTACTAAGTATATTTATTATAGTTCTAGCGATTATAACTGTATAATATGCGTAATAAGGCATGTTATATTGATAATATCGGGAGTAATAAGTATAATTATTATAGTTCTAGCGATAATAACTGCATAATATGGGTAATAATGCATGTTATATTGATAATAATATAAGTAATAAGTATAATTATTACAGTTCTAGCGATAATAACTGCATTATATGCGTAATAAGGCATGTTATATTGATAATATCGGGAGTAATAGGTATAATTATTATAGTTCTAGCGATAATAATAGTAAAATATGGCTAATAGTGCATGTTATATTGATAATAGTAAAAGTAATAAGTATCTTTATTACAGTTCTATCGATAATAACTGCATAATGTGGGAAATAATGCATGTTATATTGATGATAATAAAAGTAATACGTCTATTTATTATAGTTCTAGCGATAATAACTGCATAATATGGGTAATAATGCATGTTATATTGAGAATAATATAAGTAATAAGTATAATTATTACAGTTCTAGCGATAATAATTGCATTATATGCGTAATAAGGCATGTTATATTGATAATATCGGGAGTAATAAGTATAATTATTATAGTTCCAGCGATAATAATAGTAAAATATGGCTAATAGTGCATGTTATATTGATAATAGTAAAAGTAATAAGTATCTTTATTACAGTTCTATCGATAATAACTGCATAATATGGGTAATAATGCATGTTATATTGATGATAATAAAAGTAATACGTATATTTATTATAGTTCTAGCGATAATAATTGCATTATATGCGTAATAAGGCATGTTATATTGATAATATCGGGAGTAATATGTATAATTATTATAGTTCTAGCGATAATAATAGTAAACTATGGCTAACAGTGCCTGTTATATTGATAATAATAAAAGTAATACGTATATTTATTATGGTTCTAGCGATAATAACTGCATAATATGGGCAATAATGCATGTTATATTGCTAATAATGCATGTTATATTGATGATAATAAAAGTACTAAGTATATTTATTATAGTTCTAGCGATTATAACTGCATTATATGCGTAATAAGGCATGTTATATTGATAATATCGGGAGTAATAGGTATAATTATTATAGTTCTAGCGATAATAATAGTAAAATATGGCTAATAGTGCATGTTATATTGATAATAGTAAAAGTAATAAGTATCTTTATTACAGTTCTATCGATAATAACTGCATAATATGGGTAATAATGCATGTTATATTGATGATAATAAAAGTAATAAGTATAATTATTACAGTTCTAGCGATAATAACTCCATTACATGGGTAATAATGCATGTCATACTGATAATAATATAAGTAATAAGTATAATTATTACAGTTCTAGCGATAATAACTGCATAATATGGGCAATAATGCATGTTATATTGATGATAATGAAAGTAGTAAGTATATTTATTACAGTTCTAGCGATAATAACTGCATTATATGCGTAATAATGCATGTTATATTGATAATATCGGGAGTAATAAGTATAATTATTATAGTTCTAGCGATAATAATAGTCAAATATGGCTATTAGTGCCTGTTATATTGATAATAATAAAAGTAATAAGTATATTTATTATACTTCTGTCGATAATAACTGCATTATATGGGTAATAATGCATGTTATATTGATAATAATATAAGTAATAAGTATAATTATTACAGTTCTAGCGATAATAACTGCATAATATGGGTAATAATGCATGTTATATTGAGAATAATATAAGTAGTAAGTATCATTATTACAGTTCTGGCTATAATAACTGCATTATGTGGGTAATAATGCACGTTATACTGCTAATAGTATATGTAATAAGTATAATTATTACAGTTCTAGCGATAATAACTGCATTATATGGGTAATAAGGCATGTTATGTTGATAATATCGGGAGTAATAAGTATAATTATTATAGTTCTAGCGATAATAATAGTAAAATATGGCTAATAGTGCATGTTATATTGATAATAGTAAAAGTACTAAGTGTCTTTATTACAGTTCTATCGATAATAACTGCATAATATGGGTAATAATGCATGTTATATTGATGATAATAAAAGTAGTACGTATATTTATTATAGTTCTAGCGATAATAACTGCATAATATGGGTAAGAATGCATGTTATATTGAGAATAATATAAGTAGTAAGTATAATTATTACAGTTCTGGCTATAATAACTGCATTATGTGGGTAATAATGCACGTTATACTGCTAATAGTATATGTAATAAGTATAATTATTACAGTTCTAGCGATAATAACACCATTATATGGGTAATAATGCATGTTATATTGATAATAATATAAGTAATTAGTATAATTATTACAGTTCTGGCTATAATAACTGCATTATGTGGGTCATAATGCATGTTATATTGATAATATCGGGAGTAGTAAGTATAATTATTATAGCTCTAGCGATAATAATAGTAAAATATGGCTGATAGTACATGTTATACTGATAATAGTAAAAGTAATAAGTATATTTATTATACTTCTGTCGATAATAGCTGCATTATATGGGTAATAATGCATGTTATATTGATAATAATATAAGTAATAAGTATAATTATTCCAGTTCTAGCGGTAATATCTGCATTATATGGGTAATAATGCACGTTATATTGATAATAATATAAGTAATAAGTATAATTATTACAGTTCTAGCGATAATAACTGCATTATATGGGTAGTACGGTATGTTATGTTGATAATATCGGGAGTAATAAGTATAATTATTATAGTTCTAGCGATAATAATAGTAAAATATGGCTAATAGTGCATGTTATATTGATAATAGTAAAAGTACTAAGTGTCTTTATTACAGTTCTATCGATAATAACTGCATAATATGGGTAATAATGCATGTTATATTGATGATAATAAAAGTAGTACGTATATTTATTATAGTTCTAGCGATAATAACTGCATAATATGCGTAATAATGCATGTTATATTGAGAATAATATAAGTAGTAAGTATAATTATTACAGTTCTGGCTATAATAACTGCATTATGTGGGTAATAATGCACGTTATACTGCTAATAGTATATGTAATAAGTATAATTATTACAGTCCTAGCGATAATAACTGCATTATATGGGTAATAATGCACGTTATATTGCTAATAATGTAAGTAATAAGTATAATAATTACAATTCTAGCGATAATAACTGCATTATATGGGTAATAATGCACGTTATATTGATAATAATATAAGTAATAAGTATAATTATTACAGTTCTAGCGATAATAACTGCATTATATGGGTAATAAGGCATGTTATGTTGATAATATCGGGAGTAATAAGTATAATTATTATAGTTCTAGCGATAATAATAGTAAAATATGGCTAATAGTGCATGTTATATTGATAATAGTAAAAGTACTAAGTGTCTTTATTACAGTTCTATCGATAATAACTGCATAATATGGGTAATAATGCATGTTATATTGATGATAATAAAAGTAGTACGTATATTTATTATAGTTCTAGCGATAATAACTGCATAATATGGGTAAGAATGCATGTTATATTGAGAATAATATAAGTAGTAAGTATAATTATTACAGTTCTGGCTATAATAACTGCATTATGTGGGTAATAATGCACGTTATACTGCTAATAGAATATGTAATAAGTATAATTATTACAGTTCTAGCGATAATAACACCATTATATGGGTAATAATGCATGTTATATTGATAATAATATAAGTAATACGTATAATTATTACAGTTCTGGCGATAGTAACTGCATTATATGGGTAATAATGCACGTTATATTGCTAATAATATAAGTAATAAGTATAATTATTAGAGTTCTAGCGATAATATCTGCATTATATGCGTAATAAGGCATGTTATATTGATAATATCGGGAGTAATAAGTATAATTATGCTAGTTCTAGCGATAATAATAGTAAAATATGGCTAATAGTGCCTGTTATATTGATAATAATAAAAGTAATAAGTATATTTATTATACTTCTGTCGATAATAACTGCATTTTATGGGTAATAATGCATGTTATATTGATAATAATATAAGTAATTAGTATAATTATTACAGTTCTAGCGATAATAACTCCATTATATGGGTAATAATGCATGTTATATTGATAATAATATAAGTAATAAGTATAATTATTACAGTTCTAGCGATAATAACTCCATTATATGGGTAATAATGCATGCTACATTGATAATAATATTAGTAATAAGTATAATTATTACAGTTCTAGAGATAACAACTGCATTATATGGGTAATAATGCATGTTATATTGATAATATTGGGAGTAATAAGTATATTCATTATAGTTCTTGCGATAATAACTGCATAATATGGGTAATAATGCATGTTATATTGATAATAATATAAGTAATAAGTATAATTATTACAGTTCTAGCGATAATAACTGCATTATATGGGTAATAATGCACGTTATATTGCTAATAATATAAGTAATGAGTATAATTATTACAGTTCTAGCGGTAATAACTGCATTATATGGGTAATAATGCATTTTATATTGATAATATCGGGAGTAATAAGTATAATTATTATCGTTCTAGCGATAATAATAGTAAAATATGGCTAATAGTGCATGTTATATTGATAATAGTAAAAGTACTAAGTGTCTTTATTACAGTTCTATCGATAATAACTGCATAATATGGGTAATAATGCATGTTATATTGATGATAATAAAAGTAGTACGTATATTTATTATAGTTCTAGCGATAATGACTGCATAATATGGGTAATAATGCATGTTATATTGAGAATAATATAAGTAGTAAGTATAATTATTACAGTTCTGGCTATAATAACTGCATTATATCGGTAATAATGCACGTTATATTGCTAATAGTATATGTAATAAGTATAATTATTACAGTTCTAGCGATAATAACTGCATTATATGGGTAATAATGCATGTTATATTGATGATAATAAAAGTAATACGTATAATTATTACAGTTCTGGCGATAGTAACTGCATTATATGGGTAATAATGCACGTTATATTGCTAATAATATAAGTAATAAGTATAATTATTAGAGTTCTAGCGATAATATCTGCATTATATGCGTAATAAGGCATGTTATATTGATAATATCGGGAGTAATAAGTATAATTATGCTAGTTCTAGCGATAATAATAGTAAAATATGGCTAATAGTGCCTGTTATATTGATAATAATAAAAGTAATAAGTATATTTATTATACTTCTGTCGATAATAACTGCATTTTATGGGTAATAATGCATGTTATATTGATAATAATATAAGTAATTAGTATAATTATTACAGTTCTAGCGATAATAACTCCATTATATGGGTAATAATGCATGTTATATTGATAATAATATAAGTAATAAGTATAATTATTACAGTTCTAGCGATAATAACTCCATTATATGGGTAATAATGCATGCTACATTGATAATAATATTAGTAATAAGTATAATTATTACAGTTCTAGAGATAACAACTGCATTATATGGGTAATAATGCATGTTATATTGATAATATTGGGAGTAATAAGTATATTCATTATAGTTCTTGCGATAATAACTGCATAATATGGGTAATAATGCATGTTATATTGATAATAATATAAGTAATAAGTATAATTATTACAGTTCTAGCGATAATAACTGCATTATATGGGTAATAATGCACGTTATATTGCTAATAATATAAGTAATGAGTATAATTATTACAGTTCTAGCGGTAATAACTGCATTATATGGGTAATAATGCATTTTATATTGATAATATCGGGAGTAATAAGTATAATTATTATCGTTCTAGCGATAATAATAGTAAAATATGGCTAATAGTGCATGTTATATTGATAATAGTAAAAGTACTAAGTGTCTTTATTACAGTTCTATCGATAATAACTGCATAATATGGGTAATAATGCATGTTATATTGATGATAATAAAAGTAGTACGTATATTTATTATAGTTCTAGCGATAATGACTGCATAATATGGGTAATAATGCATGTTATATTGAGAATAATATAAGTAGTAAGTATAATTATTACAGTTCTGGCTATAATAACTGCATTATATCGGTAATAATGCACGTTATATTGCTAATAGTATATGTAATAAGTATAATTATTACAGTTCTAGCGATAATAACTGCATTATATGGGTAATAATGCATGTTATATTGATGATAATAAAAGTAATACGTATATTTATTATAGTTCTATCGATGATAACTGCATAATATGGGTAATAATGCATGTTATATTGAGAATAATATAAGTAGTAAGTATAATTATTACAGTTCTGGCTATAATAACTGCATTATATGGGTAATAAGGCATGTTATGTTGATAATATCGGGAGTAATAAGTATAATTATTATAGTTCTAGCGATAATAATAGTAAAATATGGCTAATAGTGCATGTTATATTGATAATAGTAAAAGTACTAAGTGTCTTTATTACAGTTCTATCGATAATAACTGCATAATATGCGTAATAATGCATGTTATATTGATGATAATAAAAGTAGTACGTATATTTATTATAGTTCTAGCGATAATAACTGCATAATATGGGTAATAATGCATGTTATATTGAGAATAATATAAGTAGTAAGTATAATTATTACAGTTCTGGCTATAATAACTGCATTATGTGGGTAATAATGCACGTTATACTGCTAATAGTATATGTACTAAGTATAATTATTACAGTTCTAGCGATAATAACTCCATTATATGGGTAATAATGCATGTTATATTGATAATAATATAAGTAATAAGTATAATTATTACAGTTCTAGAGATAATAACTGCATTATGTGGGTAATAATGCACGTTATACTGCTAATAATATAAGTAGTAAGTATAATTATTACAGTTCTAGCGATAATAACTGCATTATATGGGTAATAATGCATGTTATATTGATAATATTGGGAGTAATAAGTATATTTATTATAGTTCTAGCGATAATAATAGTAAAATATGGCTAATAGTGCATGTTATATTGATAATAATAAAAGTAATAAGTATATTTATTACAGTTCTATCGATAATATCTGCATAATATGGGTAATAATGCATGTTATGTTGACGATAATAAAAGTAGTACGTATATTTATTACAGTTCTGGCCATAATAACTGCATTATATGGGTAATAATGCACGTTATATTGCTAATAGTATATGTAATAAGTATAATTATTACAGTTCTAGCGATAATAACTCCATTACATGGGTAATAATGCATGTTATATTGAGAATAATATAAGTAGTAAGTATAATTATTACAGTTCTGGCTATAATAACTGCATTATATGGGTAATAATGCACGTTATACTGCTAATAGTATATGTAATAAGAATAATTATTACAGTTCTAGCGATAATAACTGCATTATATGGGTAATAATGCACGTTATATTGCTAATAATATAAGTAATAAGTATAATTATTACAGTTCTAGCGATAATAACTGCATAATATGGGTAATAATGCATGTTATATTGAGAATAATATAAGTAGTAAGTATAATTATTACAGTTCTGGCTATAATAACTGCATTATGTGGGCCATAATGCATGTTATATTGATAATATCGGGAGTAATAAGTATAATTATTATAGCTCTAGCGATAATAATAGTAAAATATGGCTGATAGTACATGTTATACTGATAATAGTAAAAGTAATAAGTATATTTATTATACTTCTGTCGATAATAGCTGCATTATATGGGTAATAATGCATGTTATATTGATAATAATATAAGTAATAAGTATAATTATTACAGTTCTAGCGATAATAACTCCATTATATGGGTAATAATGCATGTTATATTGAGAATAATATAAGTAGTAAGTATAATTATTACAGTTCTGGCTATAATAACTGCATTATATGGGTAATAATGCACGTTATACTGCTAATAGTATATGTAATAAGTATAATTATTACAGTTCTAGCGATAATAACTGCATTATATGGGTAAAAATGCACGTTATATTGCTAATAGTATATGTAATAAGTATAATTATTACAGTTCTAGCGATAATAACTCCATTATATGGGTAATAATGCATGTTATATTGCTATAATATAAGTAATAAGTATAATTATTACAGTTCTAGCGATAATAACTGCATTATATGCGTAAAAAGGCATGTTATATTGATAATATCGGGAGTAATAAGTATAATTATTATAGTTCTAGCGATAATAATAGTAAAATATGGCTAATAGTGCATGTTATATTGATAATAGTGAAAGTAATAAGTATCTTTATTACAGTTCTATCGATAATAACTGCATAATATGGGTAATAATGCATGTTATATTGATGGTAATAAAAGTAATACGTATATTTATTATAGTTCTAGCGATAATAACTGCATAATATGGGTAATAATGCATGTTGTATTGAGAATAATGTAAGTAATAAGTATAATTATTACAGTTCTAGCGATAATAACTGCATTATATGGGTAATAATGCACGTTATATTGCTAATAGTATATGTGATAAGTATAATTATTACAGTTCTAGCAATAATAACTCCATTATATGGGTAATAATGCATGTTATATTGATGATAATAGAAGTAATACGTATATTTATTATAGTTCTATCGATGATAACTGCATAATATGGGTAATAATGCATGTTATATTGATAATAATATAAGTAATAAGTAAAATTATTACAGTTCTAGGGATAATAACTGCATTATATGGGTAATAATGCATGTTATATTGATAATATTGGGAGTAATAAGTGTAATTATTATAGTTCTAGCGATAATAACAGTAAAATATTGCTAATAGTGCATGTTATATTGATAATAATAAAAGTTATAAGTATATTTATTACAGTTCTATCGATAATAACTGCACAATATGGGTAATAATGCATGTTATATTGATGACAAAGAAGTAATACGTATATTTATTATAGTTCTAGCGATAATAACTGCATAATATGGGTAATAATGCATGTTATATTGAGAATAATATAAGTAATAAGTATAATTATTACAGTTCTAGCGATAATAATTGCATTATATGCGTAATAAGGCATGTTATATTGATAATATCGGGAGTAATATGTATAATTATTATAGTTCTAGCGATAATAATAGTAAAATATGGCTAACAGTGCCTGTTATATTGATAATAATAAAAGTAATAAGTATATTTATTATACTTCTATCGATAATAACTGCATTATATGGGTAATAATGCATGTTATATTGATAATATCGGGAGTAATAAGTATAATTATTACAGTTCTAGCGATAATAACTGCAATTTATGGGTAATAATGGATGTTATATTGATAACATCGGGAGTAACAAGTATAATTATTACAGTTCTAGCGATAATACTAGTAAAATATGGCTAAGAGTGACTGTTATATTAATAATAATAAAAGTAATAAGTATATTTATTATACTTCTGTCGATAATAACTGCTATATATGGGTAATAATGCATGTTATATTGATAATAATATATGTAATAAGTGTAATTATTACAGTTCTAGCGATAATAAGTCCATTATATGGGTAATAATGCATGTTATATTGATAATAATATAAGTAATAAGTATATTTATTATAGTTCTATCGATAATAACTGCATAATATGGGTAATAATGCATGTTATATTGATGATAATAAAAGTACTACGTATATTTATTATAGTTCTAGCGATTATAACTGCATAATATGCGTAATAATGCATGTTATATTGATAATAATATAAGTAATAAGTATAATTATTACAGTTCTAGCGATAATAACTGCATAATATGGGACATAATGCATGTTATGTTGATGATAATAAAAGTAATACGTATATTTATTATGGTTCTAGCGATAATAACTGCATAATATGGGCAATAATGCATGTTATATTGCTAATAATGCATGTTATATTGATGATAATAAAAGTACTAAGTATATTTATTATAGTTCTAGCGATTATAACTGTATAATATGCGTAATAAGGCATGTTATATTGATAATATCGGGAGTAATAAGTATAATTATTATAGTTCTAGCGATAATAACTGCATAATATGGGTAATAATGCATGTTATATTGATAATAATATAAGTAATAAGTATAATTATTACAGTTCTAGCGATAATAACTGCATTATATGCGTAATAAGGCATGTTATATTGATAATATCGGGAGTAATAGGTATAATTATTATAGTTCTAGCGATAATAATAGTAAAATATGGCTAATAGTGCATGTTATATTGATAATAGTAAAAGTAATAAGTATCTTTATTACAGTTCTATCGATAATAACTGCATAATATGGGAAATAATGCATGTTATATTGATGATAATAAAAGTAATACGTCTATTTATTATAGTTCTAGCGATAATAACTGCATAATATGGGTAATAATGCATGTTATATTGAGAATAATATAAGTAATAAGTATAATTATTACAGTTCTAGCGATAATAATTGCATTATATGCGTAATAAGGCATGTTATATTGATAATATCGGGAGTAATAAGTATAATTATTATAGTTCCAGCGATAATAATAGTAAAATATGGCTAATAGTGCATGTTATATTGATAATAGTAAAAGTAATAAGTATCTTTATTACAGTTCTATCGATAATAACTGCATAATATGGGTAATAATGCATGTTATATTGATGATAATAAAAGTAATACGTATATTTATTATAGTTCTAGCGATAATAATTGCATTATATGCGTAATAAGGCATGTTATATTGATAATATCGGGAGTAATATGTATAATTATTATAGTTCTAGCGATAATAATAGTAAACTATGGCTAACAGTGCCTGTTATATTGATAATAATAAAAGTAATACGTATATTTATTATGGTTCTAGCGATAATAACTGCATAATATGGGCAATAATGCATGTTATATTGCTAATAATGCATGTTATATTGATGATAATAAAAGTACTAAGTATATTTATTATAGTTCTAGCGATTACAACTGCATTATATGCGTAATAAGGCATGTTATATTGATAATATCGGGAGTAATAGGTATAATTATTATAGTTCTAGCGATAATAATAGTAAAATATGGCTAATAGTGCATGTTATATTGATAATAGTAAAAGTAATAAGTATCTTTATTACAGTTCTATCGATAATAACTGCATAATATGGGAAATAATGCATGTTATATTGATGATAATAAAAGTAATACGTCTATTTATTATAGTTCTAGCGATAATAACTGCATAATATGGGTAATAATGCATGTTATATTGAGAATAATATAAGTAATAAGTATAATTATTACAGTTCTAGCGATAATAATTGCATTATATGCGTAATAAGGCATGTTATATTGATAATATCGGGAGTAATAAGTATAATTATTATAGTTCTAGCGATAATAACTGCATAATATGGGTAATAATGCATGTTATATTGAGAATAATATAAGTAATAAGTATAATTATTACAGTTCTAGCGATAATAACTGCTATATATGGGTAATAATGCATGTTATATTGATAATAATATATGTAATAAGTATAATTATTACAGTTCTAGCGATAATAAGTCCATTATATGTGTAATAATGCATGTTATATTGATAATAATATAAGTAATAAGCACATTTATTATAGTTCTATCGATAATAACTGCATAATATGGGTAATAATGCATGTTATATTGATGATAATAAAAGTAATAAGTATAATTATTACAGTTCTAGCGATAATAATTGCATTATATGCGTAATAAGGCATGTTATATTGATAATATCGGGAGTAATAAGTATAATTATTATAGTTCTAGCGATAATAATAGTAAAATATGGCTAATAGTGCATGTTATATTGATAATAGTAAAAGTAATAAGTATCTTTATTACAGTTCTATCGATAATAACTGCATAATATGGGTAATAATGCATGTTATATTGATGGTAATAAAAGTAATACGTATATTTATTATAGTTCTAGCGATAATAACTGCATAATATGGGTAATAATGCATGTTGTATTGAGAATAATGTAAGTAATAAGTATAATTATTACAGTTCTAGCGATAATAACTGCATTATATGGGTAATAATGCACGTTATATTGCTAATAGTATATGTGATAAGTATAATTATTACAGTTCTAGCAATAATAACTCCATTATATGGGTAATAATGCATGTTATATTGATGATAATAGAAGTAATACGTATATTTATTATAGTTCTATCGATGATAACTGCATAATATGGGTAATAATGCATGTTATATTGATAATAATATAAGTAATAAGTAAAATTATTACAGTTCTAGGGATAATAACTGCATTATATGGGTAATAATGCATGTTATATTGATAATATTGGGAGTAATAAGTGTAATTATTATAGTTCTAGCGATAATAACAGTAAAATATTGCTAATAGTGCATGTCATATTGATAATAATAAAAGTTATAAGTATATTTATTACAGTTCTATCGATAATAACTGCATAATATGGGTAATAATGCATGTTATATTGATGACAATAAAAGTAATACGTATATTTATTATAGTTCTAGCGATAATAACTGCATAATATGGGTAATAATGCATGTTATATTGATAATAATATAAGTAATAAGTATAATTATTACAGTTCTAGCGATAATAACTGCATTATATGCGTAATAAGGCATGTTATATTGATAATATCGGGAGTAATAGGTATAATTATTATAGTTCTAGCGATAATAATAGTAAAATATGGCTAATAGTGCATGTTATATTGATAATAGTAAAAGTAATAAGTATCTTTATTACAGTTCTATCGATAATAACTGCATAATATGGGAAATAATGCATGTTATATTGAGAATAATATAAGTAATAAGTATAATTATTACAGTTCTAGCGATAATAACTGCATAATATGGGTAATAAGGCATGTTATATTGATAATATCGGGAGTAATAAGTATAATTATTATAGTTCTAGCGATAATAACTGCATAATATGGGTAATAATGCATGTTATATTGAGAATAATATAAGTAATAAGTATAATTATTACAGTTCTAGCGATAATAATTGCATTATATGCGTAATAAGGCATGTTATATTGATAATATCGGGAGTAATAAGTATAATTATTATAGTTCCAGCGATAATAATAGTAAAATATGGCTAATAGTGCATGTTATATTGATAATAGTAAAAGTAATAAGTATCTTTATTACAGTTCTATCGATAATAACTGCATAATATGGGTAATAATGCATGTTATATTGATGATAATAAAAGTAATACGTATATTTATTATAGTTCTAGCGATAATAATTGCATTATATGCGTAATAAGGCATGTTATATTGATAATATCGGGAGTAATATGTATAATTATTATAGTTCTAGCGATAATAATAGTAAAATATGGCTAACAGTGCCTGTTATATTGATAATAATAAAAGTAATACGTATATTTATTATGGTTCTAGCGATAATAACTGCATAATATGGGCAATAATGCATGTTATATTGCTAATAATGCATGTTATATTGATGATAATAAAAGTACTAAGTATATTTATTATAGTTCTAGCGATTATAACTGTATAATATGCGTAATAAGGCATGTTATATTGATAATATCGGGAGTAATAGGTATAATTATTATAGTTCTAGCGATAATAATAGTAAAATATGGCTAATAGTGCATGTTATATTGATAATAGTAAAAGTAATAAGTATCTTTATTACAGTTCTATCGATAATAACTGCATAATATGGGAAATAATGCATGTTATATTGATGATAATAAAAGTAATACGTCTATTTATTATAGTTCTAGCGATAATAACTGCATAATATGGGTAATAATGCATGTTATATTGAGAATAATATAAGTAATAAGTATAATTATTACAGTTCTAGCGATAATAATTGCATTATATGCGTAATAAGGCATGTTATATTGATAATATCGGGAGTAATAAGTATAATTATTATAGTTCTAGCGATAATAACTGCATAATATGGGTAATAATGCATGTTATATTGAGAATAATATAAGTAATAAGTATAATTATTACAGTTCTAGCGATAATAATTGCATTATATGCGTAATAAGGCATGTTATATTGATAATATCGGGAGTAATAAGTATAATTATTATAGTTCCAGCGATAATAATAGTAAAATATGGCTAATAGTGCATGTTATATTGATAATAGTAAAAGTAATAAGTATCTTTATTACAGTTCTATCGATAATAACTGCATAATATGGGTAATAATGCATGTTATATTGATGATAATAAAAGTAATACGTATATTTATTATAGTTCTAGCGATAATAATTGCATTATATGCGTAATAAGGCATGTTATATTGATAATATCGGGAGTAATATGTATAATTATTATAGTTCTAGCGATAATAACTGCATAATATGGGTAATAATGCATGTTATATTGAGAATAATATAAGTAATAAGTATAATTATTACAGTTCTAGCGATAATAACTCCATTATATGGGTAATAATGCACGTTATATTGCTAATAATATAAGTAATAAGTATAATTATTACAGTTCCAGCGATAATAACTGCATTATATGGGTAATAATGCATGTTATATTGATAATATCGGGAGTAATAAGTATAATTATTACAGTTCTAGCGATAATAACTGCAATTTATGGGTAATAATGGATGTTATATTGATAATATCGGGAGTAACAAGTATAATTATTACAGTTCTAGCGATAATACTAGTAAAATATGGCTAAGAGTGACTGTTATATTAATAATAATAAAAGTAATAAGTATATTTATTATACTTCTGTCGATAATAACTGCTATATATGGGTAATAATGCATGTTATATTGATAATAATATATGTAATAAGTATAATTATTACAGTTCTAGCGATAATAAGTCCATTATATGGGTAATAATGCATGTTATATTGATAATAATATAAGTAATAAGTATAATTATTACAGTTCTATCGATAATAACTGCATAATATGGGAAATAATGCATGTTATATTGATGATAATAAAAGTAATACGTCTATTTATTATAGTTCTAGCGATAATAACTGCATAATATGGGTAATAATGCATGTTATATTGAGAATAATATAAGTAATAAGTATAATTATTACAGTTCTAGCGATAATAATTGCATTATATGCGTAATAAGGCATGTTATATTGATAATATCGGGAGTAATAAGTATAATTATTATAGTTCTAGCGATAATAACTGCATAATATGGGTAATAATGCATGTTATATTGAGAATAATATAAGTAATAAGTATAATTATTACAGTTCTAGCGATAATAATTGCATTATATGCGTAATAAGGCATGTTATATTGATAATATCGGGAGTAATAAGTATAATTATTATAGTTCTAGCGATAATAACTGCATAATATGGGTAATAATGCATGTTATATTGAGAATAATATAAGTAATAAGTATAATTATTACAGTTCTAGCGATAATAATTGCATTATATGCGTAATAAGGCATGTTATATTGATAATATCGGGAGTAATAAGTATAATTATTATAGTTCTAGCGATAATAATAGTAAAGTATGGCTAATAGTGCATGTTATATTGATAATAGTAAAAGTAATAAGTATCTTTAGTACAGTTCTATCGATAATAACTGCATAATATGTGTCATAATGCATGTTATGTTGATGATAATAAAAGTAATACGTCTATTTATTATAGTTCTAGCGATAATAACTGCATAATATGTTTAATAATGCATGTTATATTGAGAATAATATAAGTACTAAGTATAATTATTACAGTTCTGGCTATAATAACTGCATTATATGGGTAATAATGCACGTTATATTGCTAATAGTATATGTAATAAGTATAATTATTACAGTTCTAACGATAATAACTGCATTACATGCGTAATAAGGCATGTTATATTGATAATATCGGGAGTAATAAGTATAATTATTATAGTTCTAGCGATAATAATAGTAAAGTATGGCTAATAGTGCATGTTATATTGATAATAGTAAAAGTAATAAGTATCTTTATTACAGTTCTATCGATAATAACTGCATAATATGGGGCATAATGCATGTTATGTTGATGATAATAAAAGTAATACGTCTATTTATTATAGTTCTAGCGATAATAACTGCATAATATGGGTAATAATGCATGTTATATTGAGAATAATATAAGTAGTAAGTATAATTATTACAGTTCTGGCTATAATAACTGCATTATATGGGTAATAATGCACGTTATATGGCTAATAGTATATGTAATAGGTATAATTATTACAGTTCTAGCGATAATAACTCCGATATATGGGTAATAATGCATGTTATATTGCTAATAATATAAGTAATATGTATAATTATTACAGTTCTAGCGATAATAACTGCATTATATGCGTAAAAACGCATGTTATATTGATAATATCGGGAGTAATAAGTATAATTATTATAGTTCTAGCGATAATAATAGTAAAATATGGCTAATAGTGCATGTTATATTGATAATAGTGAAAGTAATAAGTATCTTTATTACAGTTCTATCGATAATAACTGCATAATATGGGTCATAATGCATGTTATGTTGATGATAATAAAGTAATACGTATATTTATTATAGTTCTAGCGATAATAACTGCATAATATGGGTAATAATGCATGTTATATTGAGAAGAATATAAGTAGTAAGTATAATTATTACAGTTCTGGCTTTAATAACTGCATTATATGGGTAAAAATGCACGTTATATTGCTAATAGTATATGTAATAAGTATAATTATTACAGTTCTAGCGATAATAACTCCATTATATGGGTAATAATGCATGTTATATTGCTAATAATATAAGTAATAAGTATAATTATTACAGTTCTAGCGATAATAACTGCATTATATGCGTAAAAAGGCATGTTATATTGATAATATCGGGAGTAATAAGTATAATTATTATAGTTCTAGCGATAATAATAGTAAAATATGGCTAATAGTGCATGTTATATTGATAATAGTGAAAGTAATAAGTATCCTTATTACAGTTCTATCGATAATAACTGCATAATATGGGTCATAATGCATGTTATGTTGATGATAATAAAGTATTACGTATATTTATTATAGTTCTAGCGATAATAACTGCATAATATGGGTAATAATGCATGTTATATTGAGAAGAATATAAGTAATAAGTATAATTATTACAGTTCTAGAGATAATAACTGCATTATATGAGTAATAATGCACGTTATATTGCTAATAATATAAGTAATAAGTATAATTATTACAGTTCTAGAGATAATAACTGCATTATACGGGTAACAATGCACGTTATATTGCTAATAATATAAGTAATAAGTATAATTATTACAGTTCTAGCGATAATAACTGCATTATATGCGTAATAAGGCATGTTATATTGATAATATCGGGAGTAATAAGTATAATTATTACAGTTCTAGCGATGATAACTGCAATTCATGGGTAATAATGGATGTTATATTGATAATATCGGGAGTAACAAGTATAATTATTACAGTTCTAGCGATAATACTAGTAAAATATGGCTAAGAGTGACTGTTATATTAATAATAATAAAAGTAATAAGTATATTTATTATACTTCTGTCGATAATAACTGCTATATATGGGTAATAATGCATGTTATATTGATTATAATATATGTAATAAGTATAATTATTACAGTTCTAGCGATAATAAGTCCATTATATGGGTAATAATGCATGTTATATTGATAATAATATAAGTAATAAGTACATTTATTATAGTTCTATCGATAATAACTGCATAATATGGGTAATAATGCATGTTATATTGATGATAATAAAAGTAATAAGTATAATTATTACAGTTCTAGCGATAATAATTGCATTATATGCGTAATAAGGCATGTTATATTGATAATATCGGGAGTAATAAGTATAATTATTATAGTTCTAGCGATAATAATAGTAAAATATGGCTAATAGTGCATGTTATATTGATAACAGTAAAAGTAATAAGTATCTTTATTACAGTTCTATCGATAATAACTGCATAATATGGGTAATAATGCATGTTATATTGATGGTAATAAAAGTAATACGTATATTTATTATAGTTCTAGCGATAATAACTGCATAATATGGGTAATAATGCATGTTGTATTGAGAATAATGTAAGTAATAAGTATAATTATTACAGTTCTAGCGATAATAACTGCATTATATGGGTAATAATGCACGTTATATTGCTAATAGTATATGTGATAAGTATAATTATTACAGTTCTAGCAATAATAACTCCATTATATGGGTAATAATGCATGTTATATTGATGATAATAGAAGTAATACGTATATTTATTATAGTTCTATCGATGATAACTGCATAATATGGGTAATAATGCATGTTATATTGATAATAATATAAGTAATAAGTAAAATTATTACAGTTCTAGGGATAATAACTGCATTATATGGGTAATAATGCATGTTATATTGATAATATTGGGAGTAATAAGTGTAATTATTATAGTTCTAGCGATAATAACAGTAAAATATTGCTAATAGTGCATGTTATATTGATAATAATAAAAGTTATAAGTATATTTATTACAGTTCTATCGATAATAACTGCATAATATGGGTAATAATGCATGTTATATTGATGACAAAGAAGTAATACGTATATTTATTATAGTTCTAGCGATAATAACTGCATAATATGGGTAATAATGCATGTTATATTGAGAATAATATAAGTAATAAGTATAATTATTACAGTTCTAGCGATAATAATTGCATTATATGCGTAATAAGGCATGTTATATTGATAATATCGGGAGTAATATGTATAATTATTATAGTTCTAGCGATAATAATAGTAAAATATGGCTAACAGTGCCTGTTATATTGATAATAATAAAAGTAATAAGTATATTTATTATACTTCTATCGATAATAACTGCATTATATGGGTAATAATGCATGTTATATTGATAATATCGGGAGTAATAAGTATAATTATTACAGTTCTAGCGATAATAACTGCAATTTATGGGTAACAATGGATGTTATATTGATAACATCGGGAGTAACAAGTATAATTATTACAGTTCTAGCGATAATACTAGTAAAATATGGCTAAGAGTGACTGTTATATTAATAATAATAAAAGTAATAAGTATATTTATTATACTTCTGTCGATAATAACTGCTATATATGGGTAATAATGCATGTTATATTGATAATAATATATGTAATAAGTATAATTATTACAGTTCTAGCGATAATAACTGCATAATATGGGACATAATGCATGTTATGTTGATGATAATAAAAGTAATACGTATATTTATTATGGTTCTAGCGATAATAACTGCATAATATGGGCAATAATGCATGTTATATTGCTAATAATGCATGTTATATTGATGATAATAAAAGTACTAAGTATATTTATTATAGTTCTAGCGATTATAACTGCATTATATGCGTAATAAGGCATGTTATATTGATAATATCGGGAGTAATAAGTATAATTATTATAGTTCTAGCGATAATAACTGCATAATATGGGTAATAATGCATGTTATATTGATAATAATATAAGTAATAAGTATAATTATTACAGTTCTAGCGATAATAACTGCATTATATGCGTAATAAGGCATGTTATATTGATAATATCGGGAGTAATAGGTATAATTATTATAGTTCTAGCGATAATAATAGTAAAATATGGCTAATAGTGCATGTTATATTGATAATAGTAAAAGTAATAAGTATCTTTATTACAGTTCTATCGATAATAACTGCATAATATGGGAAATAATGCATGTTATATTGATGATAATAAAAGTAATACGTCTATTTATTATAGTTCTAGCGATAATAACTGCATAATATGGGTAATAATGCATGTTATATTGAGAATAATATAAGTAATAAGTATAATTATTACAGTTCTAGCGATAATAATTGCATTATATGCGTAATAAGGCATGTTATATTGATAATATCGGGAGTAATAAGTATAATTATTATAGTTCTAGCGATAATAACTGCATAATATGGGTAATAATGCATGTTATATTGAGAATAATATAAGTAATAAGTATAATTATTACAGTTCTAGCGATAATAATTGCATTATATGCGTAATAAGGCATGTTATATTGATAATATCGGGAGTAATAAGTATAATTATTATAGTTCCAGCGATAATAATAGTAAAATATGGCTAATAGTGCATGTTATATTGATAATAGTAAAAGTAATAAGTATCTTTATTACAGTTCTATCGATAATAACTGCATAATATGGGTAATAATGCATGTTATATTGATGATAATAAAAGTAATACGTATATTTATTATAGTTCTAGCGATAATAATTGCATTATATGCGTAATAAGGCATGTTATATTGATAATATCGGGAGTAATATGTATAATTATTATAGTTCTAGCGATAATAATAGTAAAATATGGCTAACAGTGCCTGTTATATTGATAATAATAAAAGTAATACGTATATTTATTATGGTTCTAGCGATAATAACTGCATAATATGGGCAATAATGCATGTTATATTGCTAATAATGCATGTTATATTGATGATAATAAAAGTACTAAGTATATTTATTATAGTTCTAGCGATTATAACTGCATTATATGCGTAATAAGGCATGTTATATTGATAATATCGGGAGTAATAGGTATAATTATTATAGTTCTAGCGATAATAATAGTAAAATATGGCTAATAGTGCATGTTATATTGATAATAGTAAAAGTAATAAGTATCTTTATTACAGTTCTATCGATAATAACTGCATAATATGGGAAATAATGCATGTTATATTGATGATAATAAAAGTAATACGTCTATTTATTATAGTTCTAGCGATAATAACTGCATAATATGGGTAATAATGCATGTTATATTGAGAATAATATAAGTAATAAGTATAATTATTACAGTTCTAGCGATAATAATTGCATTATATGCGTAATAAGGCATGTTATATTGATAATATCGGGAGTAATAAGTATAATTATTATAGTTCTAGCGATAATAACTGCATAATATGGGTAATAATGCATGTTATATTGAGAATAATATAAGTAATAAGTATAATTATTACAGTTCTAGCGATGATAACTGCTATATATGGGTAATAATGCATGTTATATTGATAATAATATATGTAATAAGTATAATTATTACAGTTCTAGCGATAATAAGTCCATTATATGTGTAATAATGCATGTTATATTGATAATAATATAAGTAATAAGTACATTTATTATAGTTCTATCGATAATAACTGCATAATATGGGTAATAATGCATGTTATATTGATGATAATAAAAGTAATAAGTATAATTATTACAGTTCTAGCGATAATAATTGCATTATATGCGTAATAAGGCATGTTATATTCATAATATCGGGAGTAATAAGTATAATTATTATAGTTCTAGCGATAATAATAGTAAAATATGGCTAATAGTGCATGTTATATTGATAATAGTAAAAGTAATAAGTATCTTTATTACAGTTCTATCGATAATAACTGCATAATATGGGTAATAATGCACGTTATATTGATGGTAATAAAAGTAATACGTATATTTATTATAGTTCTAGCGATAATAACTGCATAATATGGGTAATAATGCATGTTGTATTGAGAATAATGTAAGTAATAAGTATAATTATTACAGTTCTAGCGATAATAACTGCATTATATGGGTAATAATGCACGTTATATTGCTAATAGTATATGTGATAAGTATAATTATTACAGTTCTAGCAATAATAACTCCATTATATGGGTAATAATGCATGTTATATTGATGATAATAGAAGTAATACGTATATTTATTATAGTTCTATCGATGATAACTGCATAATATGGGTAATAATGCATGTTATATTGATAATAATATAAGTAATAAGTAAAATTATTACAGTTCTAGGGATAATAACTGCATTATATGGGTAATAATGCATGTTATATTGATAATATTGGGAGTAATAAGTGTAATTATTATAGTTCTAGCGATAATAATAGTAAAATATGGCTAACAGTGCCTGTTATATTGATAATAATAAAAGTAATAAGTATATTTATTATACTTCTATCGATAATAACTGCATTATATGGGTAATAATGCATGTTATATTGATAATATCGGGAGTAATAAGTATAATTATTACAGTTCTAGCGATAATAACTGCAATTTATGGGTAATAATGGATGTTATATTGATAACATCGGGAGTAACAAGTATAATTATTACAGTTCTAGCGATAATACTAGTAAAATATGGCTAAGAGTGACTGTTATATTAATAATAATAAAAGTAATAAGTATATTTATTATACTTCTGTCGATAATAACTGCTATATATGGGTAATAATGCATGTTATATTGATAATAATATATGTAATAAGTATAATTATTACAGTTCTAGCGATAATAACTGCATAATATGGGACATAATGCATGTTATGTTGATGATAATAAAAGTAATACGTATATTTATTATGGTTCTAGCGATAATAACTGCATAATATGGGCAATAATGCATGTTATATTGCTAATAATGCATGTTATATTGATGATAATAAAAGTACTAAGTATATTTATTATAGTTCTAGCGATTATAACTGTATAATATGCGTAATAAGGCATGTTATATTGATAATATCGGGAGTAATAAGTATAATTATTATAGTTCTAGCGATAATAACTGCATAATATGGGTAATAATGCATGTTATATTGATAATAATATAAGTAATAAGTATAATTATTACAGTTCTAGCGATAATAACTGCATTATATGCGTAATAAGGCATGTTATATTGATAATATCGGGAGTAATAGGTATAATTATTATAGTTCTAGCGATAATAATAGTAAAATATGGCTAATAGTGCATGTTATATTGATAATAGTAAAAGTAATAAGTATCTTTATTACAGTTCTATCGATAATAACTGCATAATATGGGAAATAATGCATGTTATATTGATGATAATAAAAGTAATACGTCTATTTATTATAGTTCTAGCGATAATAACTGCATAATATGGGTAATAATGCATGTTATATTGAGAATAATATAAGTAATAAGTATAATTATTACAGTTCTAGCGATAATAATTGCATTATATGCGTAATAAGGCATGTTATATTGATAATATCGGGAGTAATAAGTATAATTATTATAGTTCTAGCGATAATAACTGCATAATATGGGTAATAATGCATGTTATATTGAGAATAATATAAGTAATAAGTATAATTATTACAGTTCTAGCGATAATAATTGCATTATATGCGTAATAAGGCATGTTATATTGATAATATCGGGAGTAATAAGTATAATTATTATAGTTCCAGCGATAATAATAGTAAAATATGGCTAATAGTGCATGTTATATTGATAATAGTAAAAGTAATAAGTATCTTTATTACAGTTCTATCGATAATAACTGCATAATATGGGTAATAATGCATGTTATATTGATGATAATAAAAGTAATACGTATATTTATTATAGTTCTAGCGATAATAATTGCATTATATGCGTAATAAGGCATGTTATTTTGATAATATCGGGAGTAATATGTATAATTATTATAGTTCTAGCGATAATAATAGTAAAATATGGCTAACAGTGCCTGTTATATTGATAATAATAAAAGTAATACGTATATTTATTATGGTTCTAGCGATAATAAGTGCATAATATGGGCAATAATGCATGTTATATTGCTAATAATGCATGTTATATTGATGATAATAAAAGTACTAAGTATATTTATTATAGTTCTAGCGATTATAACTGCATTATATGCGTAATAAGGCATGTTATATTGATAATATCGGGAGTAATAGGTATAATTATTATAGTTCTAGCGATAATAATAGTAAAATATGGCTAATAGTGCATGTTATATTGATAATAGTAAAAGTAATAAGTATCTTTATTACAGTTCTATCGATAATAACTGCATAATATGGGAAATAATGCATGTTATATTGATGATAATAAAAGTAATACGTCTATTTATTATAGTTCTAGCGATAATAACTGCATAATATGGGTAATAATGCATGTTATATTGAGAATAATATAAGTAATAAGTATAATTATTACAGTTCTAGCGATAATAATTGCATTATATGCGTAATAAGGCATGTTATATTGATAATATCGGGAGTAATAAGTATAATTATTATAGTTCTAGCGATAATAACTGCATAATATGGGTAATAATGCATGTTATATTGAGAATAATATAAGTAATAAGTATAATTATTACAGTTCTAGCGATAATAACTGCTATATATGGGTAATAATGCATGTTATATTGATAATAATATATGTAATAAGTATAATTATTACAGTTCTAGCAAAAATAAGTCCATTATATGTGTAATAATGCATGTTATATTGATAATAATATAAGTAATAAGTACATTTATTATAGTTCTATCGATAATAACTGCATAATATGGGTAATAATGCATGTTATATTGATAATATTGGGAGTAATAAGTGTAATTATTATAGTTCTAGCGATAATAACAGTAAAATATTGCTAATAGTGCATGTTATATTGATAATAATAAAAGTTATAAGTATATTTATTACAGTTCTATCGATAATAACTGCATAATATGGGTAATAATGCATGTTATATTGATGACAATAAAAGTAATACGTATATTTATTATAGTTCTAGCGATAATAACTGCATAATATGGGTAATAATGCATGTTGTATTGAGAATAATGTAAGTAATAAGTATAATTATTACAGTTCTAGCGATAATAACTGCATTATATGGGTAATAATGCACGTTATATTGCTAATAGTATATGTGATAAGTATAATTATTACAGTTCTAGCAATAATAACTCCATTATATGGGTAATAATGCATGTTATATTGATGATAATAGAAGTAATACGTATATTTATTATAGTTCTATCGATGATAACTGCATAATATGGGTAATAATGCATGTTATATTGATAATAATATAAGTAATAAGTAAAATTATTACAGTTCTAAGGATAATAACTGCATTATATGGGTAATAATGCATGTTATATTGATAATATTGGGAGTAATAAGTGTAATTATTATAGTTCTAGCGATAATAACAGTAAAATATTGCTAATAGTGCATGTTATATTGATAATAATAAAAGTTATAAGTATATTTATTACAGTTCTATCGATAATAACTGCATAATATGGGTAATAATGCATGTTATATTGATGACAATAAAAGTAATACGTATATTTATTATAGTTCTAGCGATAATAACTGCATAATATGGGTAATAATGCATGTTATATTGAGAATAATATAAGTAATAAGTATAATTATTACAGTTCTAGCGATAATAATTGCATTATATGCGTAATAAGGTATGTTATATTGATAATATCGGGAGTAATATGTATAATTATTATAGTTCTAGCGATAATAATAGTAAAATATGGCTAACAGTGCCTGTTATATTGATAATAATAAAAGTAATAAGTATATTTATTATACTTCTATCGATAATAACTGCATTATATGGGTAATAATGCATGTTATATTGATAATATCGGGAGTAATAAGTATAATTATTACAGTTCTAGCGATAATAACTGCAATTTATGGGTAATAATGGATGTTATATTGATAACATCGGGAGTAACAAGTATAATTATTACAGTTCTAGCGATAATACTAGTAAAATATGGCTAAGAGTGACTGTTATATTAATAATAATAAAAGTAATAAGTATATTTATTATACTTCTGTCGATAATAACTGCTATATATGGGTAATAATGCATGTTATATTGATAATAATATATGTAATAAGTATAATTATTACAGTTCTAGCGATAATAACTGCATAATATGGGACATAATGCATGTTATGTTGATGATAATAAAAGTAATACGTATATTTATTATGGTTCTAGCGATAATAACTGCATAATATGGGCAATAATGCATGTTATATTGCTAATAATGCATGTTATATTGATGATAATAAAAGTACTAAGTATATTTATTATAGTTCTAGCGATTATAACTGTATAATATGCGTAATAAGGCATGTTATATTGATAATATCGGGAGTAATAAGTATAATTATTATAGTTCTAGCGATAATAACTGCATAATATGGGTAATAATGCATGTTATATTGATAATAATATAAGTAATAAGTATAATTTTTACAGTTCTAGCGATAATAACTGCATTATATGCGTAATAAGGCATGTTATATTGATAATATCGGGAGTAATAGGTATAATTATTATAGTTCTAGCGATAATAATAGTAAAATATGGCTAATAGTGCATGTTATATTGATAATAGTAAAAGTAATAAGTATCTTTATTACAGTTCTATCGATAATAACTGCATAATATGGGAAATAATGCATGTTATATTGATGATAATAAAAGTAATACGTCTATTTATTATAGTTCTAGCGATAATAACTGCATAATATGGGTAATAATGCATGTTATATTGAGAATAATATAAGTAATAAGTATAATTATTACAGTTCTAGCGATAATAATTGCATTATATGCGTAATAAGGCATGTTATATTGATAATATCGGGAGTAATAAGTATAATTATTATAGTTCTAGCGATAATAACTGCATAATATGGGTAATAATGCATGTTATATTGAGAATAATATAAGTAATAAGTATAATTATTACAGTTCTAGCGATAATAATTGCATTATATGCGTAATAAGGCATGTTATATTGATAATATCGGGAGTAATAAGTATAATTATTATAGTTCCAGCGATAATAATAGTAAAATATGGCTAATAGTGCATGTTATATTGATAATAGTAAAAGTAATAAGTATCTTTATTACAGTTCTATCGATAATAACTGCATAATATGGGTAATAATGCATGTTATATTGATGATAATAAAAGTAATACGTATATTTATTATAGTTCTAGCGATAATAATTGCATTATATGCGTAATAAGGCATGTTATATTGATAATATCGGGAGTAATATGTATAATTATTATAGTTCTAGCGATAATAATAGTAAAATATGGCTAACAGTGCCTGTTATATTGATAATAATAAAAGTAATACGTATATTTATTATGGTTCTAGCGATAATAACTGCATAATATGGGCAATAATGCATGTTATATTGCTAATAATGCATGTTATATTGATGATAATAAAAGTACTAAGTATATTTATTATAGTTCTAGCGATTATAACTGCATTATATGCGTAATAAGGCATGTTATATTGATAATATCGGGAGTAATAGGTATAATTATTATAGTTCTAGCGATAATAATAGTAAAATATGGCTAATAGTGCATGTTATATTGATAATAGTAAAAGTAATAAGTATCTTTATTACAGTTCTATCGATAATAACTGCATAATATGGGAAATAATGCATGTTATATTGATGATAATAAAAGTAATACGTCTATTTATTATAGTTCTAGCGATAATAACTGCATAATATGGGTAATAATGCATGTTATATTGAGAATAATATAAGTAATAAGTATAATTATTACAGTTCTAGCGATAATAATTGCATTATATGCGTAATAAGGCATGTTATATTGATAATATCGGGAGTAATAAGTATAATTATTATAGTTCTAGCGATAATAACTGCATAATATGGGTAATAATGCATGTTATATTGAGAATAATATAAGTAATAAGTATAATTATTACAGTTCTAGCGATAATAGCTGCTATATATGGGTAATAATGCATGTTATATTGATAATAATATATGTAATAAGTATAATTATTACAGTTCTAGCGATAATAAGTCCATTATATGTGTAATAATGCATGTTATATTGATAATAATATAAGTAATAAGTACATTTATTATAGTTCTATCGATAATAACTGCATAATATGGGTAATAATGCATGTTATATTGATGATAATAAAAGTAATAAGTATAATTATTACAGTTCTAGCGATAATAATTGCATTATATGCGTAATAAGGCATGTTATATTGATAATATCGGGAGTAATAAGTATAATTATTATAGTTCTAGCGATAATAATAGTAAAATATGGCTAATAGTGCATGTTATATTGATAATAGTAAAAGTAATAAGTATCTTTATTACAGTTCTATCGATAATAACTGCATAATATGGGTAATAATGCATGTTATATTGATGGTAATAAAAGTAATACGTATATTTATTATAGTTCTAGCGATAATAACTGCATAATATGGGTAATAATGCATGTTGTATTGAGAATAATGTAAGTAATAAGTATAATTATTACAGTTCTAGCGATAATAACTGCATTATATGCGTAATAATGCACGTTATATTGCTAATAGTATATGTGATAAGTATAATTATTACAGTTCTAGCAATAATAACTCCATTATATGGGTAATAATGCATGTTATATTGATGATAATAGAAGTAATACGTATATTTATTATAGTTCTATCGATGATAACTGCATAATATGGGTAATAATGCATGTTATATTGATAATAATATAAGTAATAAGTAAAATTATTACAGTTCTAGGGATAATAACTGCATTATATGGGTAATAATGCATGTTATATTGATAATATTGGGAGTAATAAGTGTAATTATTATAGTTCTAGCGATAATAACAGTAAAATATTGCTAATAGTGCATGTTATATTGATAATAATAAAAGTTATAAGTATATTTATTACAGTTCTATCGATAATAACTGCATAATATGGGTAATAATGCATGTTATATTGATGACAATAAAAGTAATACGTATATTTATTATAGTTCTAGCGATAATAACTGCATAATATGGGTAATAATGCATGTTATATTGAGAATAATATAAGTAATAAGTATAATTATTACAGTTCTAGCGATAATAATTGCATTATATGCGTAATAAGGCATGTTATATTGATAATATCGGGAGTAATATGTATAATTATTATAGTTCTAGCGATAATAATAGTAAAATATGGCTAACAGTGCCTGTTATATTGATAATAATAAAAGTAATAAGTATATTTATTATACTTCTATCGATAATAACTGCATTATATGGGTAATAATGCATGTTATATTGATAATATCGGGAGTAATAAGTATAATTATTACAGTTCTAGCGATAATAACTGCAATTTATGGGTAATAGTGGATGTTATATTGATAACATCGGGAGTAACAAGTATAATTATTACAGTTCTAGCGATAATACTAGTAAAATATGGCTAAGAGTGACTGTTATATTAATAATAATAAGAGTAATAAGTATATTTATTATACTTCTGTCGATAATAACTGCTATATATGGGTAATAATGCATGTTATATTGATAATAATATATGTAATAAGTATAATTATTACAGTTCTAGCGATAATAAGTCCATTATATGGGTAATAATGCATGTTATATTGATAATAATATAAGTAATAAGTATATTTATTATAGTTCTATCGATAATAACTGCATAATATGGGTAATAATGCATGTTATATTGATGATAATAAAAGTACTACGTATATTTATTATAGTTCTAGCGATTATAACTGCATAATATGCGTAATAATGCATGTTATATTGATAATAATATAAGTAATAAGTATAATTATTACAATTCTAGCGATAGTAACTGCATTATATGGGTAATAGTGCATGTTATATTGATAATAATATAAGTAATAAGTATATTTATTATAGTTCTATCGATAATAACTGCATAATATGGGTAATAATGCATGTTATATTGATGATAATAAAGGTACTAAGTATATTTATTATAGTTCTAGCGATTATAACTGCATAATATGCGTAATAATGCATGTTATATTGCTAATAGTATATGTAATAAGTATAATTATTACAGTTCTAGCGATAATAACTCCATTATATGGGTAATAATGCATGTTATATTGCTAATAATATAAGTAATAAGTATAATTATTACAGTTCTAGCGATAATAACTGCATAATATGGGACATAATGCATGTTATGTTGATGATAATAAAAGTAATACGTATATTTATTATGGTTCTAGCGATAATAACTGCATAATATGGGCAATAATGCATGTTATATTGCTAATAATGCATGTTATATTGATGATAATAAAAGTACTAAGTATATTTATTATAGTTCTAGCGATTATAACTGTATAATATGCGTAATAAGGCATGTTATATTGATAATATCGGGAGTAATAAGTATAATTATTATAGTTCTAGCGATAATAACTGCATAATATGGGTAATAATGCATGTTATATTGATAATAATATAAGTAATAAGTATAATTATTACAGTTCTAGCGATAATAACTGCATTATATGCGTAATAAGGCATGTTATATTGATAATATCGGGAGTAATAGGTATAATTATTATAGTTCTAGCGATAATAATAGTAAAATATGGCTAATAGTGCATGTTATATTGATAATAGTAAAAGTAATAAGTATCTTTATTACAGTTCTATCGATAATAACTGCATAATATGGGAAATAATGCATGTTATATTGATGATAATAAAAGTAATACGTCTATTTATTATAGTTCTAGCGATAATAACTGCATAATATGGGTAATAATGCATGTTATATTGAGAATAATATAAGTAATAAGTATAATTATTACAGTTCTAGCGATAATAATTGCATTATATGCGTAATAAGGCATGTTATATTGATAATATCGGGAGTAATAAGTATAATTATTATAGTTCTAGCGATAATAACTGCATAATATGGGTAATAATGCATGTTATATTGAGAATAATATAAGTAATAAGTATAATTATTACAGTTCTAGCGATAATAATTGCATTATATGCGTAATAAGGCATGTTATATTGATAATATCGGGAGTAATAAGTATAATTATTATAGTTCCAGCGATAATAATAGTAAAATATGGCTAATAGTGCATGTTATATTGATAATAGTAAAAGTAATAAGTATCTTTATTACAGTTCTATCGATAATAACTGCATAATATGGGTAATAATGCATGTTATATTGATGATAATAAAAGTAATACGTATATTTATTATAGTTCTAGCGATAATAATTGCATTATATGCGTAATAAGGCATGTTATATTGATAATATCGGGAGTAATATGTATAATTATTATAGTTCTAGCGATAATAATAGTAAAATATGGCTAACAGTGCCTGTTATATTGATAATAATAAAAGTAATACGTATATTTATTATGGTTCTAGCGATAATAACTGCATAATATGGGCAATAATGCATGTTATATTGCTAATAATATAAGTAATAAGTATAATTATTACAATTCTAGCGATAGTAACTGCATTATATGGGTAATAGTGCATGTTATATTGATAATAATATAAGTAATAAGTATATTTATTATAGTTCTATCGATAATAACTGCATAATATGGGTAATAATGCATGTTATATTGATGATAATAAAGGTACTAAGTATATTTATTATAGTTCTAGCGATTATAACTGCATAATATGCGTAATAATGCATGTTATATTGCTAATAGTATATGTAATAAGTATAATTATTACAGTTCTAGCGATAATAACTCCATTATATGGGTAATAATGCATGTTATATTGCTAATAATATAAGTAATAAGTATAATTATTACAGTTCTAGCGATAATAACTGCATAATATGGGACATAATGCATGTTATGTTGATGATAATAAAAGTAATACGTATATTTATTATGGTTCTAGCGATAATAACTGCATAATATGGGCAATAATGCATGTTATATTGCTAATAATGCATGTTATATTGATGATAATAAAAGTACTAAGTATATTTATTATAGTTCTAGCGATTATAACTGTATAATATGCGTAATAAGGCATGTTATATTGATAATATCGGGAGTAATAAGTATAATTATTATAGTTCTAGCGATAATAACTGCATAATATGGGTAATAATGCATGTTATATTGATAATAATATAAGTAATAAGTATAATTATTATAGTTCTAGCGATAATAATTGCATTATATGCGTAATAAGGCATGTTATATTGATAATATCGGGAGTAGTATGTATAATTATTATAGTTCTAGCGATAATAATAGTAAAATATGGCTAACAGTGCCTGTTATATTGATAATAATAAAAGTAATACGTATATTTATTATGGTTCTAGCGATAATAACTGCATAATATGGGCAATAATGCATGTTATATTGCTAATAATGCATGTTATATTGATGATAATAAAAGTACTAAGTATATTTATTATAGTTCTAGCGATTATAACTGCATTATATGCGTAATAAGGCATGTTATATTGATAATATCGGGAGTAATAGGTATAATTATTATAGTTCTAGCGATAATAATAGTAAAATATGGCTAATAGTGCATGTTATATTGATAATAGTAAAAGTAATAAGTATCTTTATTACAGTTCTATCGATAATAACTGCATAATATGGGAAATAATGCATGTTATATTGATGATAATAAAAGTAATACGTCTATTTATTATAGTTCTAGCGATAATAACTGCATAATATGGGTAATAATGCATGTTATATTGAGAATAATATAAGTAATAAGTATAATTATTACAGTTCTAGCGATAATAATTGCATTATATGCGTAATAAGGCATGTTATATTGATAATATCGGGAGAAATAAGTATAATTATTATAGTTCTAGCGATAATAACTGCATAATATGGGTAATAATGCATGTTATATTGAGAATAATATAAGTAATAAGTATAATTATTACAGTTCTAGCGATAATAACTGCTATATATGCGTAATAAGGCATGTTATATTGATAATATCGGGAGTAATAGGTATAATTATTATAGTTCTAGCGATAATAATAGTAAAATATGGCTAATAGTGCATGTTATATTGATAATAGTAAAAGTAATAAGTATCTTTATTACAGTTCTATCGATAATAACTGCATAATATGGGAAATAATGCATGTTATATTGATGATAATAAAAGTAATACGTCTATTTATTATAGTTCTAGCGATAATAACTGCATAATATGGGTAATAATGCATGTTATATTGAGAATAATATAAGTAATAAGTATAATTATTACAGTTCTAGCGATAATAATTGCATTATATGCGTAATAAGGCATGTTATATTGATAATATCGGGAGTAATAAGTATATTTATTATACTTCTGTCGATAATAACTGCTATATATGGGTAATAATGCATGTTATATTGATAATAATATATGTAATAAGTATAATTATTACAGTTCTAGCGATAATAAGTCCATTATATGGGTAATAATGCATGTTATATTGATAATAATATAAGTAATAAGTATATTTATTATAGTTCTATCGATAATAACTGCATAATATGGGTAATAATGCATGTTATATTGATGATAATAAAAGTACTACGTATATTTATTATAGTTCTAGCGATTATAACTGCATAATATGCGTAATAATGCATGTTATATTGCTAATAGTATATGTAATAAGTATAATTATTACAGTTCTAGCGATAATAACTCCATTATATGGGTAATAATGCATGTTATATTGCTAATAATATAAGTAATAAGTATAATTATTACAGTTCTAGCGATAATAACTGCATAATATGGGACATAATGCATGTTATGTTGATGATAATAAAAGTAATACGTATATTTATTATGGTTCTAGCGATAATAACTGCATAATATGGGCAATAATGCATGTTATATTGCTAATAATGCATGTTATATTGATGATAATAAAAGTACTAAGTATATTTATTATAGTTCTAGCGATTATAACTGTATAATATGCGTAATAAGGCATGTTATATTGATAATATCGGGAGTAATAAGTATAATTATTATAGTTCTAGCGATAATAACTGCATAATATGGGTAATAATGCATGTTATATTGATAATAATATAAGTAATAAGTATAATTATTACAGTTCTAGCGATAATAACTGCATTATATGCGTAATAAGGCATGTTATATTGATAATATCGGGAGTAATAGGTATAATTATTATAGTTCTAGCGATAATAATAGTAAAATATGGCTAATAGTGCATGTTATATTGATAATAGTAAAAGTAATAAGTATCTTTATTACAGTTCTATCGATAATAACTGCATAATATGGGAAATAATGCATGTTATATTGATGATAATAAAAGTAATACGTCTATTTATTATAGTTCTAGCGATAATAACTGCATAATATGGGTAATAATGCATGTTATATTGAGAATAATATAAGTAATAAGTATAATTATTACAGTTCTAGCGATAATAATTGCATTATATGCGTAATAAGGCATGTTATATTGATAATATCGGGAGTAATAAGTATAATTATTATAGTTCCAGCGATAATAATAGTAAAATATGGCTAATAGTGCATGTTATATTGACAATAGTAAAAGTAATAAGTATCTTTATTACAGTTCTATCGATAATAACTGCATAATATGGGTAATAATGCATGTTATATTGATGATAATAAAAGTAATACGTATATTTATTATAGTTCTAGCGATAATAATTGCATTATATGCGTAATAAGGCATGTTATATTGATAATATCGGGAGTAATAGGTATAATTATTATAGTTCTAGCGATAATAATAGTAAAATATGGCTAATAGTGCATGTTATATTGATAATAGTAAAAGTAATAAGTATCTTTATTACAGTTCTATCGATAATAACTGCATAATATGGGAAATAATGCATGTTATATTGATGATAATAAAAGTAATACGTCTATTTATTATAGTTCTAGCGATAATAACTGCATAATATGGGTAATAATGCATGTTATATTGAGAATAATATAAGTAATAAGTATAATTATTACAGTTCTAGCGATAATAATTGCATTATATGCGTAATAAGGCATGTTATATTGATAATATCGGGAGTAATAAGTATAATTATTATAGTTCTAGCGATAATAACTGCATAATATGGGTAATAATGCATGTTATATTGAGAATAATATAAGTAATAAGTATAATTATTACAGTTCTAGCGATAATAATTGCATTATATGCGTAATAAGGCATGTTATATTGATAATATCGGGAGTAATAAGTATAATTATTATAGTTCCAGCGATAATAATAGTAAAATATGGCTAATAGTGCATGTTATATTGATAATAGTAAAAGTAATAAGTATCTTTATTACAGTTCTATCGATAATAACTGCATAATATGGGTAATAATGCATGTTATATTGATGATAATAAAAGTAATACGTATATTTATTATAGTTCTAGCGATAATAATTGCATTATATGCGTAATAAGGCATGTTATATTGATAATATCGGGAGTAATATGTATAATTATTATAGTTCTAGCGATAATAATAGTAAAATATGGCTAACAGTGCCTGTTATATTGATAATAATAAAAGTAATAAGTATATTTATTATACTTCTATCGATAATAACTGCATTATATGGGTAATAATGCATGTTATATTGATAACAATATAAGTAATAAGTATAATTATTACAGTTCTAGCGATAATAACTCCATTATATGGGTAATAATGCGTGTTATATTGATAATAATATAAGTAATAAGTATAATTATTACAGTTCTAGAGATAATAACTGCAATATATGGGTAATAATGCACGTTATATTGCTAATAATATAAGTAATAAGTATAATTATTACAGTTCCAGCGATAATAACTGCATTATATGGGTAATAATGCATGTTATATTGATAATATCGGGAGTAATAAGTATAATTATTACAGTTCTAGCGATAATAACTGCAATTTATGGGTAATAATGGATGTTATATTGATAATATCGGAAGTAACAAGTATAATTATTACAGTTCTAGCGATAATACTAGTAAAATATGGCTAAGAGTGACTGTTATATTAATAATAATAAAAGTAATAAGTATATTTATTATACTTCTGTCGATAATAACTGCTATATATGGGTAATAATGCATGTTATATTGATAATAATATATGTAATAAGTATAATTATTACAGTTCTAGCGATAATAAGTCCATTATATGGGTAATAATGCATGTTATATTGATAATAATATAAGTAATAAGTATATTTATTATAGTTCTATCGATAATAACTGCATAATATGGGTAATAATGCATGTTATATTGATGATAATAAAAGTACTACGTATATTTATTATAGTTCTAGCGATTATAACTGCATAATATGCGTAATAATGCATGTTATATTGATAATAATATAAGTAATAAGTATAATTATTACAATTCTAGCGATAGTAACTGCATTATATGGGTAATAGTGCATGTTATATTGATAATAATATAAGTAATAAGTATATTTATTATAGTTCGAGCGATAATAACTGCATAATATGGGTAATAATGCATGTTATATTGATAATAATATAAGTAATAAGTATAATTATTACAGTTCTAGCGATAATAACTGCATTATATGCGTAATAAGGCATGTTATATTGACAATATCGGGAGTAATAGGTATCATTATTATAGTTCTAGCGATAATAATAGTAAAATATGGCTAATAGTGCATGTTATATTGATAATAGTAAAAGTAATGAGGATCTTTATTACAGTTCTATCGATAATAACTGCATAATATGGGAAATAATGCATGTTATATTGATGATAATAAAAGTAATAAGTATAATTATTACAGTTCTAGCGATAATAACTCCATTATATGGGTAATAATGCGTGTTATATTGATAATAATATAAGTAATAAGTATAATTATTACAGTTCTAGAGATAATAACTGCAATATATGGGTAATAATGCACGTTATATTGCTAATAATATAAGTAATAAGTATAATTATTACAGTTCCAGCGATAATAACTGCATTATATGGGTAATAATGCATGTTATATTGATAATATCGGGAGTAATAAGTATAATTATTACAGTTCTAGCGATAATAACTGCAATTTATGGGTAATAATGGATGTTATATTGATAATATCGGAAGTAACAAGTATAATTATTACAGTTCTAGCGATAATACTAGTAAAATATGGCTAAGAGTGACTGTTATATTAATAATAATAAAAGTAATAAGTATATTTATTATACTTCTGTCGATAATAACTGCTATATATGGGTAATAATGCATGTTATATTGATAATAATATATGTAATAAGTATAATTATTACAGTTCTAGCGATAATAAGTCCATTATATGGGTAATAATGCATGTTATATTGATAATAATATAAGTAATAAGTATATTTATTATAGTTCTATCGATAATAACTGCATAATATGGGTAATAATGCATGTTATATTGATGATAATAAAAGTACTACGTATATTTATTATAGTTCTAGCGATTATAACTGCATAATATGCGTAATAATGCATGTTATATTGATAATAATATAAGTAATAAGTATAATTATTACAATTCTAGCGATAGTAACTGCATTATATGGGTAATAGTGCATGTTATATTGATAATAATATAAGTAATAAGTATATTTATTATAGTTCGAGCGATAATAACTGCATAATATGGGTAATAATGCATGTTATATTGATAATAATATAAGTAATAAGTATAATTATTACAGTTCTAGCGATAATAACTGCATTATATGCGTAATAAGGCATGTTATATTGACAATATCGGGAGTAATAGGTATCATTATTATAGTTCTAGCGATAATAATAGTAAAATATGGCTAATAGTGCATGTTATATTGATAATAGTAAAAGTAATGAGGATCTTTATTACAGTTCTATCGATAATAACTGCATAATATGGGAAATAATGCATGTTATATTGATGATAATAAAAGTAATACGTCTATTTATTATAGTTCTAGCGATAATAACTGCATAATATGGGTAATAATGCATGTTATATTGAGAATAATATAAGTAATACGTATAATTATTACAGTTCTAGCGATAATAATTGCATTATATGCGTAATAAGGCATGTTATATTGATAATAATATAAGTAATAAGTATAATTATTACAATTCTAGCGATAATAACTGCATTATATGGGTAATAGTGCATGTTATATTGATAATAATATAAGTAATAAGTATATTTATTATAGTTCTATCGATAATAACTGCATAATATGGGTAATAATGCATGTTATATTGATGATAATAAAGGTACTAAGTATATTTATTATAGTTCTGGCGATTATAACTGCATAATATGCGTAATATTGCATGTTATATTGCTAATAGTATATGTAATAAGTATAATTATTACAGTTCTAGCGATAATAACTCCATTATATGGGTAATAATGCATGTTATATTGCTAATAATATAAGTAATAAGTATAATGATTACAGTTCTAGCGATAATAACTGCATAATATGGGTCATAATGCATGTTATGTTGATGATAATTAAAGTAATACGTATATTTATTATGGTTCTAGCGATAATAACTGCATAATATGGGCAATAATGCATGTTATATTGCTAATAATGCATGTTATATTGATGATAATAAAAGTACTAAGTATATTTATTATAGTTCTAGCAATTATAACTGCATAATATGCGTAATAATGCATGTTGTATTGATAATAATATAAGTAATACGTATAATCATTACAGTTCTGGCGATAATAACTGCACTATATGGGTAATAATGCACGTTATATTGCTAATAATATAAGTAATAAGTATAATTATTACAGTTCTAGCGATAATAACTCCATTATATGGGCAATAATGCATGTTATATTGATAATAATATAAGTAATAAGTATAATTATCACAGTTCTAGAGATAATAACTGCATTATATGGGTAATAATGCACGTTATATAGCTAATAATATAAGTAATAAGTATAATTATTACAGTTCTAGAGATAATAACTGCATTATATGGGTAATAATGCACGTTATATTGCTAATAATATAAGTAATATGTATAATTATTACAGTTCTAGCGATAATAACTGCATTATATGCGTAATAAGGCATGTTATATGGATAATATCGGGAGTAATAAGTATAATTATTATAGTTCTAGCGATAATAATAGTAAAGTATGACTAATAGTGCATGTTATATTGATAATAGTAAAAGTAATATGTATCTTTATTACAGTTCTATCGATAATAACTGCATAATATGGGTAATAATGCATGTTATATTGAGAATAATATAAGTAGTAAGTATAATTATTACAGTTCTGGCCATAATAACTGCATTATATGGGTAATAATGCACGTTACATTGCTAATAGTATATGTAATAAGTATAATTATTACAGTTCTAACGATAATAACTCCATTATATGGGTAATAATGCATGTTATATTGATAATATTGGGAGTAATAAGTATATTCAATATAGTTCTAGCGATAATAACTGCATTATATGGGTAATAATGCACGTTATATTGCTAACAATATAAGAAATAAGTATAATTATTACAGTTATAGCGATAATAACTGCATTATATGGGTAATAATGCATGTTATATTGATGATAATGAACGTAGTAAGTATATTTATTACAGTTCTATCGATAATAACTGCATAATATGGGTAATAATGCATGCTATATTGATGATAATATAAGTAATAAGCATAATTATTACAGTTCTAGTTATAATAACTGCATTATATTTGTAATAATGCACGTTATATTGCTAATAATATAAGTAATAAGTATAATTATTACAGTTCTAGCGATAATAACTGCATTATATGGGTAATAATGCATGTTATAATGATAATAATAAAAGTACTAAGTATATTTATTATAGTTCTAGAGATAATAACTGCATTATATGGGTAATAATGCACGTTATATTGCTAATAATATAAGTAATAAGTATAATTATTACAGTTCTAGCGATAATAACTGCATTATATGGGTAATAATGCATGTTATATTGATAATATCGGGAGTAATAAGTATAATTATTACAGTTCTAGCGATAATAATTGCAATTTATGGGTAATAATGGATGTTATATTGATAATATCGGGAGTAACAAGTATAATTATAACAGTTCTAGCGATAATACTAGTAAAATATGGCTAAGAGTGACTGTTATATTAATAATAATAAAAGTAATAAGTATATTTATTATACTTCTGTCGATAATAACTGCTATATATGGGTAATAATGCATGTTATATTGATAATAATATATGTAATAAGTATAATTATTACAGTTCTAGCGATAATAAGTCCATTATATGGGTAATAATGCATGTTATATTGATAATGATATAAGTAATAAGTATATTTATTATGGTTCTATCGATAATAACTGCATAATATGGGTAATAATGCATGTTATATTGATGATAATAAAAGTAATACGTATATTTATTATGGTTCTAGCGATAATAACTGCATAATATGGGCAATAATGCATGTTATATTGCTAATAATGCATGTTATATTGATGATAATGAAAGTACTAAGTATATTTATTATAGTTCTAGCGATTATAACTGTATAATATGCGTAATAATGCACGTTATATTGCTAATAATATAAGTAATAAGTATAATTATTACAGTTCTAGCGATAATAACTGCATTATATGGGTAATAATGCATGTTATATTGATAATAATAAAAGTACTAAGTATATTTATTATAGTTCTATCGATAATAACTCCATAATATGGGTAATAATGCATGTTATATTGATGATAATGAAAGTAGTAAGTATGTTTATTACAGTTCTAGCGATAATAACTGCATTATATGCGTAATAAGGCATGTTATATTGATAATATCGGGAGTAATAAGTATAATTATTATAGTTCCAGCGATAATAATAGTAAAATATGGCTAATAGTGCATGTTATATTGATAATAGTAAAAGTAATGAGTATCTTTATTACAGTTCTATCGATAATAACTGCATAATATGGGTAATAATGCATGTTATATTGATGATAATAAAAGTAATACGTATATTTATTATAGTTCTAGCGATAATAACTGCATAATATGGGTAATAATGCATGTTGTATTGAGAATAATGTAAGTAATAAGTATAATTATTACAGTTCTAGCGATAATAACTGCATTATATGGGTAATAATGCACGTTACATTGCTAATAGTATATGTGATAAGTATAATTATTACAGTTCTAGCAATAATAACTCCATTATATGGGTAATAATGCATGTTATATTGATGATAATAGAAGTAATACGTATATTTATTATAGTTCTATCGATGATAACTGCATAATATGGGTAATAATGCATGTTATATTGATAATAATATAAGTAATAAGTAAAATTATTACAGTTCTAGGGATAATAACTGCATTATATGGGTAATAATGCATGTTATATTGATAATATTGGGAGTAATAAGTGTAATTATTATAGTTCTAGCGATAATAATAGTAAAATATGGCTAATAGTGCATGTTATATTGATAATAATAAAAGTTATAAGTATATTTATTACAGTTCTATAGATAATGACTGCATAATATGGGTAATAATGCTTGTTATATTGATGATAATAAAAGTAATACGTATATTTATTATAGTTCTAGCGATAATAACTGCATAATATGGGTAATAATGCATGTTGTATTGAGAAAAATGTAAGTAGTAAGTATAATTATTACAGTTCTGGCTATAATAACTGCATTATATGGGTAATAATGCACGTTATATTGCTAATAGTATATGTAATAAGTATAATTATTACAGTTCTAACGATAGTAACTCCATTACATGGGTAATAACGCGTGCTATATTCATAATATTGGGAGTAATAAGTATATTTATTATAGTTCTACTGATAATATCTGCATTACATGCGTAATAAGGCATGTTATATTGATAATATCGGGAGTAATAAGTAAAATTATTATAGTTCTAGCGATAATAATAGTAAAATATGGCTAATAGTGCATGTTATATTGATAATAGTAAAAGTAATAAGTATCTTTATTACAGTTCTATCGATAATAACGGCATAATATGGGTAATAATGCATGTTCTATTGATAATAATATAAGTAATAAGTATAATTATTACAGTTCTATCGATAATAACTGCATTATATGGGTAATAATGCACGTTATATTGCTAACAATGTAAGTAATAAGTATAATTATTACAGTTCTAGCGATAATAACTGCATTATATGGGTAATAATGCATGTTATATTGATAATAATAAAAGTACTAAGTATATTTATGATAGTTCTATCGATAATAACTGCATAATATGGGTAATAATGCATGTTATATTGATGATAATGAAAGTAGTAAGTATATTTATTACAGTTCTAGCGATAATAACTGCATTATATGCGTAATAAGGCATGTTATATTGATAATATCGGGAGTAATAAGTATCTTTATTACATTTCTATCGATAATAACTGCATAATATGGGTAATAATGCATGTTATATTGATGATAATAAAAGTAATACCTATATTTATTATAGTTCTAGCGATAATAACTGCATAATATGGGTAATAATGCATGTTGTATTGAGAATAATGTAAGTAATAAGTATAATTATTACAGTTCTAGCGATAATAACTGCATTATATGGGTAATAATGCACGTTATATTGCTAATAGTATATGTGATAAGTATAATTATTACAGTTCTAGCGATAATAACTCCATTATATGGGTAATAATGCATGTTATATTGATAATAATATAAGTAATAAGTATAATTATTACAGTTCTAGCGATAATAACTGCATTATATGGGTAATAATGCACGTTATATTGCTAATAATATAAGTAATAAGTATAATTATTACAGTTCTAGCGATAATAACTGCATTATACGGGTTATAATGCATGTTATATTGATAATAATAAAAGTAATAAGTATATTTATTATAGTTCTATCGATAATAACTGCATAATATGGGTAATAATGCATGTTATATTGATAATAATATAAGCAATAAGTATAATTATTACAGTTCTATCGATAATAACTGCATAATATGGGTAATAATGCATGTTATATTGATGATAATGAAAGTAGTAAGTATATTTATTACAGTTCTAGCGATAATAACTGCATTATATGGGTAATTATGCATGTTATATTGATAATATTGGGAGTAATAAGTATATTTATTATAGTTCTAGCGATAATAACTGCATAATATGGGTAATAATGCATGTTATATTGACAATAATATAAGTAATAAGTATAATTATTACAGTTCTAGAGATAATAACAGCACTACATGGGTAATAATGCACGTTATATTGCTAATAATATAAGTAATAAGTATAATTATTACAGTTCTAGCGATAATAACTCCATTATATGGGTAATAATGCATGTTACATTGATAATAATATTAGTAATAAGTATAATTATTACAGTTCTAGACATAATAACTGCATTATATGGGTAATAATGCATGTTATATTGATAATATTGGGAGTAATAAGTATATTCATTATAGTTCTTGCGATAATAACTGCATAATATGGGTAATAATGCATGCTATATTGATAATAATATAAGTAATAAGTATAATTATTACAGTTCTAGCGATAATAACTGCATTATATAGGTAATAATGCACGTTATATTGCTAATAATATAAGTAATCAGTATAATTATTACAGTTCTAGCGATAATAATTGCATTATATGCGTAATAAGGCATGTTATATTGATAATATCGGGAGTAATAAGTATAATTATTATAGTTCTAGCGATAATAATAGTAAAATATGGCTAATAGTGCCTGTTATATTGATAATAATAAAAGTAATAAGTATATTTATTATACTTCTGTCGATAATAACTGCATTATATGGGTAATAATGCATGTTACATTGATAATATTGGGAGTAATAAGTATATTTATTATAGTTCTAGCGATAATAACTGCATAATATGGGTAATAATGCATGTTATATTGATAATAATATAAGTAATAAGTATAATTATTACAGTTCTAGCGATAATAACTCCATTATATGGGTAATAATGCATGTTATATTGATAATAATATAAGTAATAAGTATAATTATTACAGTTCTAGCGATAATAACTGCATTATATGGGTAATAATGCACGTTATATTGCTAATAATATAAGTAATAAGTATAATTATTACAGTTCTAGCGATAATAATTGCATTATATGCGTAATAAGGCATGTTATATTGATAATATCGGGAGTAATAAGTATAACTATTATAGTTCTAGCGATAATAATAGTAAAATATAGCTAATAGTGCCTGTTATATTGATAATAATAAAAGTAATAAGTATATTTATTATACTTCTGTCGATAATAACTGCATTATATGGGTAATAATGCATGTTATATTGATAATAATATAAGTAATAAGTATAATTATTACAGTTCTAGAGATAATAACTGCATTATATGGGTAATAATGCATGTTATATTGATAATATTGGGAGTAATAAGTATATTCATTATAGTTCTTGCGATAATAACTGCATAATATGGGTAATAATGCATGTTATATTGATAATAATATAAGTAATAAGTATAATTATTATAGTTCTAGCGATAATAATAGTAAAATATAGCTAATAGTGCCTGTTATATTGATAATAATAAAAGTAATAAGTATATTTATTATACTTCTGTCGATAATAACTGCATTATATGGGTAATAATGCATGTTATATTGATAATAATATAAGTAATAAGTATAATTATTACAGTTCTAGAGATAATAACTGCATTATATGGGTAATAATGCATGTTATATTGATAATATTGGGAGTAATAAGTATATTCATTATAGTTCTTGCGATAATAACTGCATAATATGGGTAATAATGCATGTTATATTGATAATAATATAAGTAATAAGTATAATTATTACAGCTCTAGCGATAATAACTGCATTATATGGGTAATAGTGCATGTTGTATTGATAATATCGGGAGTAATAGGTATAATTATTATAGTGCTAGCGATAATAATAGTAAAATATGGCAAATAGTGCATGTTATATTGATAAAAATAAAAGTAATAAGTATATTTATTACAGTTCTATCGATAATAACTGCATAATATGGGTAATAATGCATGTTATATTGATAATAATATAAGTAATAAGTATAATTATTACAGCTCTAGCGATAATAACTGCATTATATGGGTAATAGTGCATGTTGTATTGATAATATCGGGAGTAATAAGTATATTTATTATAGTTCTAGCGATAATAACTGCATAATATGGGTAATAATGCATGTTATATTGATAATAATATAAGTAATAAGTATAATTATTACAGTTCTAGCGATAATAACTCCATTATATGGGTAATAATGCATGTTATATTGATAATAATATAAGTAATAAGTATAATTATTACAGTTCTAGCGATAATAACTGCATTATATGGGTAATAATGCACGTTATATTGCTAATAATATAAGTAATAAGTATAATTATTACAGTTCTAGCGATAATAATTGCATTATATGCGTAATAAGGCATGTTATATTGATAATATCGGGAGTAATAAGTATAACTATTATAGTTCTAGCGATAATAATAGTAAAATATAGCTAATAGTGCCTGTTATATTGATAATAATAAAAGTAATAAGTATATTTATTATACTTCTGTCGATAATAACTGCATTATATGGGTAATAATGCATGTTATATTGATAATAATATAAGTAATAAGTATAATTATTACAGTTCTAGAGATAATAACTGCATTATATGGGTAATAATGCATGTTATATTGATAATATTGGGAGTAATAAGTATATTCATTATAGTTCTTGCGATAATAACTGCATAATATGGGTAATAATGCATGTTATATTGATAATAATATAAGTAATAAGTATAATTATTATAGTTCTAGCGATAATAATAGTAAAATATAGCTAATAGTGCCTGTTATATTGATAATAATAAAAGTAATAAGTATATTTATTATACTTCTGTCGATAATAACTGCATTATATGGGTAATAATGCATGTTATATTGATAATAATATAAGTAATAAGTATAATTATTACAGTTCTAGAGATAATAACTGCATTATATGGGTAATAATGCATGTTATATTGATAATATTGGGAGTAATAAGTATATTCATTATAGTTCTTGCGATAATAACTGCATAATATGGGTAATAATGCATGTTATATTGATAATAATATAAGTAATAAGTATAATTATTACAGCTCTAGCGATAATAACTGCATTATATGGGTAATAGTGCATGTTGTATTGATAATATCGGGAGTAATAGGTATAATTATTATAGTGCTAGCGATAATAATAGTAAAATATGGCAAATAGTGCATGTTATATTGATAAAAATAAAAGTAATAAGTATATTTATTACAGTTCTATCGATAATAACTGCATAATATGGGTAATAATGCATGTTATATTGATAATAATATAAGTAATAAGTATAATTATTACAGCTCTAGCGATAATAACTGCATTATATGGGTAATAGTGCATGTTGTATTGATAATATCGGGAGTAATAGGTATAATTATTATAGTGCTAGCGATAATAATAGTAAAATATGGCAAATAGTGCATGTTATATTGATAATAATAAAAGTAATAAGTATATTTATTGCAGTTCTATCGATAATAACTGCATAATATGGGTAATAATGCATGTTATATTGATAATAATATAAGTAATAAGTATAATTATTACAGTTCTAGCGATAATAACTGCATTATATGGGTAATAATGCACGTTATATTGCTAATAATATAAGTAATAAGTATAATTATTACAGTTCTAGCGATAATAACTGCATTGTATGGGTAATAATGCACGTTGTATTGATAATATCGGGAGTAATAAGTATAATTATTATAGTTCTAGCGATAATAATAGTAAAATATGGCAAATAGTGCATGTTATATTGATAATAATAAAAGTAATAAGTATATTTATTGCAGTTCTATCGATAATAACTGCATAATATGGGTAATAATGCATGTTATATTGATAATAATATAAGTAATAAGTATAATTATTACAGTTCTAGCGATAATAACTGCATTATATGGGTAATAATGCACGTTATATTGCTAATAATATAAGTAATAAGTATAATTATTACAGTTCTAGCGATAATAACTGCATTTAATGCGTAATAATGCATGTTATATTGATAATATTGGAAGTAATAAGTATATTTATTACAGTTCTAGCGATAATAACTGCATTATATGGGTAATAATGCACGTTATATTGCTAATAATATAAGTAATAAGTATAATTATTACAGTTCTAGCGATAATAACTGCATTGTATGGGTAATAATGCACGTTGTATTGATAATATCGGGAGTAATAAGTATAATTATTATAGTTCTAGCGATAATAATAGTAAAATATGGCAAATAGTGCATGTTATATTGATAATAATAAAAGTAATAAGTATATTTATTGCAGTTCTATCGATAATAACTGCATAATATGGGTAATAATGCATGTTATATTGATAATAATATAAGTAATAAGTATAATTATTACAGTTCTAGCGATAATAACTGCATTATATGGGTAATAATGCATGTTATATTGATAATAATATAAGTAATAAGTATAATTATTACAGTTCTAGAGATAATAACTGCGTTATATGGGTAATAATGCACGTTATACTGCTAATAATATAAGTAGTAAGTATAATTATTACAGTTCTAGCGATGATAACTGCATTATATGGGTAATAATGCCTGTTATATTGATAATAATATAAGTAATAAGTATAATTATTACAGTTCTAGCGATAATAACTCCATTGTATGGGTAATTATGCATGTTATATTGATAATAATATTAGTAATGAGTATAATTATTACAGTTCTAGAGATAATAACTGCATTATATGGGTAATAATGCACGTTATATTGCAAATAATACAAGTAATAAGTATAATTATTACAGTTCTAGCGATAATAACTGCATTATATGGGTAATTATGCATGTTATATTGATAATATTGGGAGTAATAAGTATATTTATTATAGTTCTAGCGATAATAACTGCATAATATGGGTAATAATGCATGTTATATTGACAATAATATAAGTAATAAGTATAATTATTACAGTTCTAGAGATAATAACAGCACTACATGGGTAATAATGCACGTTATATTGCTAATAATATAAGTAATAAGTATAATTATTACAGTTCTAGCGATAATAACTCCATTATATGGGTAATAATGCATGTTACATTGATAATAATATTAGTAATAAGTATAATTATTACAGTTCTAGACATAATAACTGCATTATATGGGTAATAATGCATGTTATATTGATAATATTGGGAGTAATAAGTATATTCATTATAGTTCTTGCGATAATAACTGCATAATATGGGTAATAATGCATGCTATATTGATAATAATATAAGTAATAAGTATAATTATTACAGTTCTAGCGATAATAACTGCATTATATAGGTAATAATGCACGTTATATTGCTAATAATATAAGTAATCAGTATAATTATTACAGTTCTAGCGATAATAATTGCATTATATGCGTAATAAGGCATGTTATATTGATAATATCGGGAGTAATAAGTATAATTATTATAGTTCTAGCGATAATAATAGTAAAATATGGCTAATAGTGCCTGTTATATTGATAATAATAAAAGTAATAAGTATATTTATTATACTTCTGTCGATAATAACTGCATTATATGGGTAATAATGCATGTTACATTGATAATATTGGGAGTAATAAGTATATTTATTATAGTTCTAGCGATAATAACTGCATAATATGGGTAATAATGCATGTTATATTGATAATAATATAAGTAATAAGTATAATTATTACAGTTCTAGCGATAATAACTCCATTATATGGGTAATAATGCATGTTATATTGATAATAATATAAGTAATAAGTATAATTATTACAGTTCTAGCGATAATAACTGCATTATATGGGTAATAATGCACGTTATATTGCTAATAATATAAGTAATAAGTATAATTATTACAGTTCTAGCGATAATAATTGCATTATATGCGTAATAAGGCATGTTATATTGATAATATCGGGAGTAATAAGTATAACTATTATAGTTCTAGCGATAATAATAGTAAAATATAGCTAATAGTGCCTGTTATATTGATAATAATAAAAGTAATAAGTATATTTATTATACTTCTGTCGATAATAACTGCATTATATGGGTAATAATGCATGTTATATTGATAATAATATAAGTAATAAGTATAATTATTACAGTTCTAGAGATAATAACTGCATTATATGGGTAATAATGCATGTTATATTGATAATATTGGGAGTAATAAGTATATTCATTATAGTTCTTGCGATAATAACTGCATAATATGGGTAATAATGCATGTTATATTGATAATAATATAAGTAATAAGTATAATTATTACAGCTCTAGCGATAATAACTGCATTATATGGGTAATAGTGCATGTTGTATTGATAATATCGGGAGTAATAGGTATAATTATTATAGTGCTAGCGATAATAATAGTAAAATATGGCAAATAGTGCATGTTATATTGATAAAAATAAAAGTAATAAGTATATTTATTACAGTTCTATCGATAATAACTGCATAATATGGGTAATAATGCATGTTATATTGATAATAATATTAGTAATAAGTATAATTATTACAGTTCTAGCGATAATAACTGCATTATATGGGTAATAATGCACGTTATATTGCTAATAATATAAGTAATAAGTATAATTATTACAGTTCTAGCGATAATAATTGCATTATATGCGTAATAAGGCATGTTATATTGATAATATCGGGAGTAATAAGTATAACTATTATAGTTCTAGCGATAATAATAGTAAAATATAGCTAATAGTGCCTGTTATATTGACAATAATAAAAGTAATAAGTATATTTATTATACTTCTGTCGATAATAACTGCATTATATGGGTAATAATGCATGTTATATTGATAATAATATAAGTAATAAGTATAATTATTACAGTTCTAGCGATAATAACTGCATTATATGGGTAATTATGCATGTTATATTGATAATATTGGGAGTAATAAGTATATTTATTATAGTTCTAGCGATAATAACTGCATAATATGGGTAATAATGCATGTTATATTGACAATAGTATAAGTAATAAGTATAATTATTACAGTTCTAGAGATAATAACAGCACTACATGGGTAATAATGCACGTTATATTGCTAATAATATAAGTAATAAGTATAATTATTACAGTTCTAGCGATAATAACTCCATTGTATGGGTAATTATGCATGTTATATTGATAATAATATTAGTAATGAGTATAATTATTACAGTTCTAGAGATAATAACTGCATTATATGGGTAATAATGCACGTTATATTGCTAATAATACAAGTAATAAGTATAATTATTACAGTTCTAGCGATAATAACTGCATTATATGGGTAATTATGCATGTTATATTGATAATATTGGGAGTAATAAGTATATTTATTATAGTTCTAGCGATAATAACTGCATAATATGGGTAATAATGCATGTTATATTGACAATAATATAAGTAATAAGTATAATTATTACAGTTCGAAGAGATAATAACAGCACTACATGGGTAATAATGCACGTTATATTGCTAATAATATAAGTAATAAGTATAATTATTACAGTTCTAGCGATAATAACTCCATTATATGGGTAATAATGCATGTTACATTGATAATAATATTAGTAATAAGTATAATTATTACAGTTCTAGACATAATAACTGCATTATATGGGTAATAATGCATGTTATATTGATAATATTGGGAGTAATAAGTATATTCATTATAGTTCTTGCGATAATAACTGCATAATATGGGTAATAATGCATGCTATATTGATAATAATATAAGTAATAAGTATAATTATTACAGTTCTAGCGATAATAACTGCATTATATAGGTAATAATGCACGTTATATTGCTAATAATATAAGTAATCAGTATAATTATTACAGTTCTAGCGATAATAATTGCATTATATGCGTAATAAGGCATGTTATATTGATAATATCGGGAGTAATAAGTATAACTATTATAGTTCTAGCGATAATAATAGTAAAATATAGCTAATAGTGCCTGTTATATTGATAATAATAAAAGTAATAAGTATATTTATTATACTTCTGTCGATAATAACTGCATTATATGGGTAATAATGCATGTTATATTGATAATAATATAAGTAATAAGTATAATTATTACAGTTCTAGAGATAATAACTGCATTATATGGGTAATAATGCATGTTATATTGATAATATTGGGAGTAATAAGTATATTCATTATAGTTCTTGCGATAATAACTGCATAATATGGGTAATAATGCATGTTATATTGATAATAATATAAGTAATAAGTATAATTATTACAGCTCTAGCGATAATAACTGCATTATATGGGTAATAGTGCATGTTGTATTGATAATATCGGGAGTAATAGGTATAATTATTATAGTGCTAGCGATAATAATAGTAAAATATGGCAAATAGTGCATGTTATATTGATAAAAATAAAAGTAATAAGTATATTTATTACAGTTCTATCGATAATAACTGCATAATATGGGTAATAATGCATGTTATATTGATAATAATATTAGTAATAAGTATAATTATTACAGTTCTAGCGATAATAACTGCATTATATGGGTAATAATGCACGTTATATTGCTAATAATATAAGTAATAAGTATAATTATTACAGTTCTAGCGATAATAATTGCATTATATGCGTAATAAGGCATGTTATATTGATAATATCGGGAGTAATAAGTATAACTATTATAGTTCTAGCGATAATAATAGTAAAATATAGCTAATAGTGCCTGTTATATTGATAATAATAAAAGTAATAAGTATATTTATTATACTTCTGTCGATAATAACTGCATTATATGGGTAATAATGCATGTTATATTGATAATAATATAAGTAATAAGTATAATTATTACAGTTCTAGAGATAATAACTGCATTATATGGGTAATAATGCATGTTATATTGATAATATTGGGAGTAATAAGTATATTCATTATAGTTCTTGCGATAATAACTGCATAATATGGGTAATAATGCATGTTATATTGATAATAATATAAGTAATAAGTATAATTATTACAGCTCTAGCGATAATAACTGCATTATATGGGTAATAGTGCATGTTGTATTGATAATATCGGGAGTAATAGGTATAATTATTATAGTGCTAGCGATAATAATAGTAAAATATGGCAAATAGTGCATGTTATATTGATAAAAATAAAAGTAATAAGTATATTTATTACAGTTCTATCGATAATAACTGCATAATATGGGTAATAATGCATGTTATATTGATAATAATATTAGTAATAAGTATAATTATTACAGTTCTAGCGATAATAACTGCATTATATGGGTAATAATGCACGTTATATTGCTAATAATATAAGTAATAAGTATAATTATTACAGTTCTAGCGATAATAATTGCATTATATGCGTAATAAGGCATGTTATATTGATAATATCGGGAGTAATAAGTATAACTATTATAGTTCTAGCGATAATAATAGTAAAATATAGCTAATAGTGCCTGTTATATTGATAATAATAAAAGTAATAAGTATATTTATTATACTTCTGTCGATAATAACTGCATTATATGGGTAATAATGCATGTTAAATTGATAATAATATAAGTAATAAGTATAATTATTACAGTTCTAGAGATAATAACTGCATTATATGGGTAATAATGCATGTTATATTGATAATATTGGGAGTAATAAGTATATTCATTATAGTTCTTGCGATAATAACTGCATAATATGGGTAATAATGCATGTTATATTGATAATAATATAAGTAATAAGTATAATTATTATAGTTCTAGCGATAATAATAGTAAAATATAGCTAATAGTGCCTGTTATATTGATAATAATAAAAGTAATAAGTATATTTATTATACTTCTGTCGATAATAACTGCATTATATGGGTAATAATGCATGTTATATTGATAATAATATAAGTAATAAGTATAATTATTACAGTTCTAGAGATAATAACTGCATTATATGGGTAATAATGCATGTTATATTGATAATATTGGGAGTAATAAGTATATTCATTATAGTTCTTGCGATAATAACTGCATAATATGGGTAATAATGCATGTTATATTGATAATAATATAAGTAATAAGTATAATTATTACAGCTCTAGCGATAATAACTGCATTATATGGGTAATAGTGCATGTTGTATTGATAATATCGGGAGTAATAGGTATAATTATTATAGTGCTAGCGATAATAATAGTAAAATATGGCAAATAGTGCATGTTATATTGATAAAAATAAAAGTAATAAGTATATTTATTACAGTTCTATCGATAATAACTGCATAATATGGGTAATAATGCATGTTATATTGATAATAATATAAGTAATAAGTATAATTATTACAGCTCTAGCGATAATAACTGCATTATATGGGTAATAGTGCATGTTGTATTGATAAAATCGGGAGTAATAGGTATAATTATTATAGTGCTAGCGATAATAATAGTAAAATATGGCAAATAGTGCATGTTATATTGATAAAAATAAAAGTAATAAGTATATTTATTACAGTTCTATCGATAATAACTGCATAATATGGGTAATAATGCATGTTATATTGATAATAATATAAGTAATAAGTATAATTATTACAGTTCTAGAGATAATAACTGCATTATATGGGTAATAATGCACGTTATATTGCTAATAATATAAGTAATAAGTATAATTATTACAGTTCTAGCGATAATAACTGCATTGTATGGGTAATAATGCACGTTGTATTGATAATATCGGGAGTAATAAGTATAATTATTATAGTTCTAGCGATAATAATAGTAAAATATGGCAAATAGTGCATGTTATATTGATAATAATAAAAGTAATAAGTATATTTATTGCAGTTCTATCGATAATAACTGCATAATATGGGTAATAATGCATGTTATATTGATAATAATATAAGTAATAAGTATAATTATTACAGTTCTAGCGATAATAACTGCATTATATGGGTAATAATGCACGTTATATTGCTAATAATATAAGTAATAAGTATAATTATTACAGTTCTAGCGATAATAACTGCATTTAATGCGTAATAATGCATGTTATATTGATAATATTGGAAGTAATAAGTATATTTATTACAGTTCTAGCGATAATAACTGCATTATATGGGTAATAATGCACGTTATATTGCTAATAATATAAGTAATAAGTATAATTATTACAGTTCTAGCGATAATAACTGCATTGTATGGGTAATAATGCACGTTGTATTGATAATATCGGGAGTAATAAGTATAATTATTATAGTTCTAGCGATAATAATAGTAAAATATGGCAAATAGTGCATGTTATATTGATAATAATAAAAGTAATAAGTATATTTATTGCAGTTCTATCGATAATAACTGCATAATATGGGTAATAATGCATGTTATATTGATAATAATATAAGTAATAAGTATAATTATTACAGTTCTAGCGATAATAACTGCATTATATGGGTAATAATGCATGTTATATTGATAATAATATAAGTAATAAGTATAATTATTACAGTTCTAGAGATAATAACTGCGTTATATGGGTAATAATGCACGTTATACTGCTAATAATATAAGTAGTAAGTATAATTATTACAGTTCTAGCGATGATAACTGCATTATATGGGTAATAATGCCTGTTATATTGATAATAATATAAGTAATAAGTATAATTATTACAGTTCTAGAGATAATAACTGCGTTATATGGGTAATAATGCACGTTATACTGCTAATAATATAAGTAGTAAGTATAATTATTACAGTTCTAGCGATGATAACTGCATTATATGGGTAATAATGCACGTTATATTGCTAATAATATAAGTAATAAGTATAATTATTACAGTTCTAGCGATAATAATTGCATTATATGCGTAATAAGGCATGTTATATTGATAATATCGGGAGTAATAAGTATAACTATTATAGTTCTAGCGATAATAATAGTAAAATATAGCTAATAGTGCCTGTTATATTGATAATAATAAAAGTAATAAGTATATTTATTATACTTCTGTCGATAATAACTGCATTATATGGGTAATAATGCATGTTATATTGATAATAATATAAGTAATAAGTATAATTATTACAGTTCTAGAGATAATAACTGCATTATATGGGTAATAATGCATGTTATATTGATAATATTGGGAGTAATAAGTATATTCATTATAGTTCTTGCGATAATAACTGCATAATATGGGTAATAATGCATGTTATATTGATAATAATATAAGTAATAAGTATAATTATTACAGCTCTAGCGATAATAACTGCATTATATGGGTAATAGTGCATGTTGTATTGATAATATCGGGAGTAATAGGTATAATTATTATAGTGCTAGCGATAATAATAGTAAAATATGGCAAATAGTGCATGTTATATTGATAAAAATAAAAGTAATAAGTATATTTATTACAGTTCTATCGATAATAACTGCATAATATGGGTAATAATGCATGTTATATTGATAATAATATTAGTAATAAGTATAATTATTACAGTTCTAGCGATAATAACTGCATTATATGGGTAATAATGCACGTTATATTGCTAATAATATAAGTAATAAGTATAATTATTACAGTTCTAGCGATAATAATTGCATTATATGCGTAATAAGGCATGTTATATTGATAATATCGGGAGTAATAAGTATAACTATTATAGTTCTAGCGATAATAATAGTAAAATATAGCTAATAGTGCCTGTTATATTGATAATAATAAAAGTAATAAGTATATTTATTATACTTCTGTCGATAATAACTGCATTATATGGGTAATAATGCATGTTAAATTGATAATAATATAAGTAATAAGTATAATTATTACAGTTCTAGAGATAATAACTGCATTATATGGGTAATAATGCATGTTATATTGATAATATTGGGAGTAATAAGTATATTCATTATAGTTCTTGCGATAATAACTGCATAATATGGGTAATAATGCATGTTATATTGATAATAATATAAGTAATAAGTATAATTATTATAGTTCTAGCGATAATAATAGTAAAATATAGCTAATAGTGCCTGTTATATTGATAATAATAAAAGTAATAAGTATATTTATTATACTTCTGTCGATAATAACTGCATTATATGGGTAATAATGCATGTTATATTGATAATAATATAAGTAATAAGTATAATTATTACAGTTCTAGAGATAATAACTGCATTATATGGGTAATAATGCATGTTATATTGATAATATTGGGAGTAATAAGTATATTCATTATAGTTCTTGCGATAATAACTGCATAATATGGGTAATAATGCATGTTATATTGATAATAATATAAGTAATAAGTATAATTATTACAGCTCTAGCGATAATAACTGCATTATATGGGTAATAGTGCATGTTGTATTGATAATATCGGGAGTAATAGGTATAATTATTATAGTGCTAGCGATAATAATAGTAAAATATGGCAAATAGTGCATGTTATATTGATAAAAATAAAAGTAATAAGTATATTTATTACAGTTCTATCGATAATAACTGCATAATATGGGTAATAATGCATGTTATATTGATAATAATATAAGTAATAAGTATAATTATTACAGCTCTAGCGATAATAACTGCATTATATGGGTAATAGTGCATGTTGTATTGATAAAATCGGGAGTAATAGGTATAATTATTATAGTGCTAGCGATAATAATAGTAAAATATGGCAAATAGTGCATGTTATATTGATAAAAATAAAAGTAATAAGTATATTTATTACAGTTCTATCGATAATAACTGCATAATATGGGTAATAATGCATGTTATATTGATAATAATATAAGTAATAAGTATAATTATTACAGTTCTAGAGATAATAACTGCATTATATGGGTAATAATGCACGTTATATTGCTAATAATATAAGTAATAAGTATAATTATTACAGTTCTAGCGATAATAACTGCATTGTATGGGTAATAATGCACGTTGTATTGATAATATCGGGAGTAATAAGTATAATTATTATAGTTCTAGCGATAATAATAGTAAAATATGGCAAATAGTGCATGTTATATTGATAATAATAAAAGTAATAAGTATATTTATTGCAGTTCTATCGATAATAACTGCATAATATGGGTAATAATGCATGTTATATTGATAATAATATAAGTAATAAGTATAATTATTACAGTTCTAGCGATAATAACTGCATTATATGGGTAATAATGCACGTTATATTGCTAATAATATAAGTAATAAGTATAATTATTACAGTTCTAGCGATAATAACTGCATTTAATGCGTAATAATGCATGTTATATTGATAATATTGGAAGTAATAAGTATATTTATTACAGTTCTAGCGATAATAACTGCATTATATGGGTAATAATGCACGTTATATTGCTAATAATATAAGTAATAAGTATAATTATTACAGTTCTAGCGATAATAACTGCATTGTATGGGTAATAATGCACGTTGTATTGATAATATCGGGAGTAATAAGTATAATTATTATAGTTCTAGCGATAATAATAGTAAAATATGGCAAATAGTGCATGTTATATTGATAATAATAAAAGTAATAAGTATATTTATTGCAGTTCTATCGATAATAACTGCATAATATGGGTAATAATGCATGTTATATTGATAATAATATAAGTAATAAGTATAATTATTACAGTTCTAGCGATAATAACTGCATTATATGGGTAATAATGCATGTTATATTGATAATAATATAAGTAATAAGTATAATTATTACAGTTCTAGAGATAATAACTGCGTTATATGGGTAATAATGCACGTTATACTGCTAATAATATAAGTAGTAAGTATAATTATTACAGTTCTAGCGATGATAACTGCATTATATGGGTAATAATGCCTGTTATATTGATAATAATATAAGTAATAAGTATAATTATTACAGTTCTAGCGATAATAACTCCATTGTATGGGTAATTATGCATGTTATATTGATAATAATATTAGTAATGAGTATAATTATTACAGTTCTAGAGATAATAACTGCATTATATGGGTAATAATGCACGTTATATTGCTAATAATACAAGTAATAAGTATAATTATTACAGTTCTAGCGATAATAACTGCATTATATGGGTAATTATGCATGTTATATTGATAATATTGGGAGTAATAAGTATATTTATTATAGTTCTAGCGATAATAACTGCATAATATGGGTAATAATGCATGTTATATTGACAATAATATAAGTAATAAGTATAATTATTACAGTTCTAGAGATAATAACAGCACTACATGGGTAATAATGCACGTTATATTGCTAATAATATAAGTAATAAGTATAATTATTACAGTTCTAGCGATAATAACTCCATTATATGGGTAATAATGCATGTTACATTGATAATAATATTAGTAATAAGTATAATTATTACAGTTCTAGACATAATAACTGCATTATATGGGTAGTAATGCATGTTATATTGATAATATTGGGAGTAATAAGTATATTCATTATAGTTCTTGCGATAATAACTGCATAATATGGGTAATAATGCATGCTATATTGATAATAATATAAGTAATAAGTATAATTATTACAGTTCTAGCGATAATAACTGCATTATATAGGTAATAATGCACGTTATATTGCTAATAATATAAGTAATCAGTATAATTATTACAGTTCTAGCGATAATAATTGCATTATATGCGTAATAAGGCATGTTATATTGATAATATCGGGAGTAATAAGTATAATTATTATAGTTCTAGCGATAATAGTAGTAAAATATGGCTAATAGTGCCGGTTATATTGATAATAATAAAAGTAATAAGTATATTTATTATACTTCTGTCGATAATAACTGCATTATATGGGTAATAATGCATGTTACATTGATAATATTGGGAGTAATAAGTATATTTATTATAGTTCTAGCGATAATAACTGCATAATATGGGTAATAATGCATGTTATATTGATAATAATATAAGTAATAAGTATAATTATTACAGTTCTAGCGATAATAACTCCATTATATGGGTAATAATGCATGTTATATTGATAATAATATAAGTAATAAGTATAATTATTACAGTTCTAGCGATAATAACTGCATTATATGGGTAATAATGCACGTTATATTGCTAATAATATAAGTAATAAGTATAATTATTACAGTTCTAGCGATAATAATTGCATTATATGCGTAATAAGGCATGTTATATTGATAATATCGGGAGTAATAAGTATAACTATTATAGTTCTAGCGATAATAATAGTAAAATATAGCTAATAGTGCCTGTTATATTGATAATAATAAAAGTAATAAGTATATTTATTATACTTCTGTCGATAATAACTGCATTATATGGGTAATAATGCATGTTATATTGATAATAATATAAGTAATAAGTATAATTATTACAGTTCTAGCGATAATAACTGCATTATATGGGTAATAATGCATGTTATATTGATAATATTGGGAGTAATAAGTATATTCATTATAGTTCTTGCGATAATAACTGCATAATATGGGTAATAATGCATGTTATATTGATAATAATATAAGTAATAAGTATAATTATTACAGCTCTAGCGATAATAACTGCATTATATGGGTAATAGTGCATGTTGTATTGATAATATCGGGAGTAATAGGTATAATTATTATAGTGCTAGCGATAATAATAGTAAAATATGGCAAATAGTGCATGTTATATTGATAAAAATAAAAGTAATAAGTATATTTATTACAGTTCTATCGATAATAACTGCATAATATGGGTAATAATGCATGTTATATTGATAATAATATTAGTAATAAGTATAATTATTACAGTTCTAGCGATAATAACTGCATTATATGGGTAATAATGCACGTTATATTGCTAATAATATAAGTAATAAGTATAATTATTACAGTTCTAGCGATAATAATTGCATTATATGCGTAATAAGGCATGTTATATTGATAATATCCGGAGTAATAAGTATAACTATTATAGTTCTAGCGATAATAATAGTAAAATATAGCTAATAGTGCCTGTTATATTGATAATAATAAAAGTAATAAGTATATTTATTATACTTCTGTCGATAATAACTGCATTATATGGGTAATAATGCATGTTATATTGATAATAATATAAGTAATAAGTATAATTATTACAGTTCTAGAGATAATAACTGCATTATATGGGTAATAATGCATGTTATATTGATAATATTGGGAGTAATAAGTATATTCATTATAGTTCTTGCGATAATAACTGCATAATATGGGTAATAATGCATGTTATATTGATAATAATATAAGTAATAAGTATAATTATTACAGCTCTAGCGATAATAACTGCATTATATGGGTAATAGTGCATGTTGTATTGATAATATCGGGAGTAATAGGTATAATTATTATAGTGCTAGCGATAATAATAGTAAAATATGGCAAATAGTGCATGTTATATTGATAAAAATAAAAGTAATAAGTATATTTATTACAGTTCTATCGATAATAACTGCATAATATGGGTAATAATGCATGTTATATTGATAATAATATAAGTAATAAGTATAATTATTACAGTTCTAGAGATAATAACAGCACTACATGGGTAATAATGCACGTTATATTGCTAATAATATAAGTAATAAGTATAATTATTACAGTTCTAGCGATAATAACTGCATTATGTGGGTAATAATGCATGTTATATTTATAATATTGGGAGTAATAAGTATATTTATTATAGTTCTAGAGATAATAACTGCACTACATGGGTAATAATGCACGTTATATTGCTAATAATATAAGTAATAAGTATAATTATTACAGTCCTAGCGATAATAATTGCATTATATGCGTAATAAGGCATGTTATATTGATAATATCGGGAGTAATAAGTATAATTATTATAGTTCTAGCGATAATAATAGTAAAATATGGCTAATAGTGCCTGTTATATTGATAATAATAAAAGTAATAAGTATATTTATTATACTTCTGTCGATAATAACTGCATTATATGGGTAATAATGCATGTTATATTGATAATAATATAAGTAATAAGTATAATTATTACAGTTCTAGCGATAATAACTCCATTATATGGGTAATAATGCATGTTACATTGATAATAATATTAGTAATAAGTATAATTATTACAGTTCTAGAGATAATAACTGCATTATATGGGTAATAATGCATGTTATATTGATAATATTGGGAGTAATAAGTATATTCATTATAGTTCTTGCGATAATAACTGCATAATATGGGTAATAATGCATGTTATATTGATAATAATATAAGTAATAAGTATAATTATTACAGTTCTAGCGATAATAACTGCATTATATGGGTAATAATGCACGTTATATTGCTAATAATATAAGTAATAAGTATAATTATTACAGTTCTAGCGGTAATAACTGCATTTAATGCGTAATAATGCATGTTATATTGATAATATTGGAAGTAATAAGTATATTTATTACAGTTCTAGCGATAATAACTGCATTATATGGGTAATAATGCACGTTATATTGCTAATAATATAAGTAATAAGTATAATTATTACAGTTCTAGCGATAATAACTGCATTGTATGGGTAATAATGCACGTTGTATTGATAATATCGGGAGTAATAAGTATAATTATTATAGTTCTAGCGATAATAATAGTAAAATATGGCAAATAGTGCATGTTATATTGATAATAATAAAAGTAATAAGTATATTTATTACAGTTCTATCGATAATAACTGCATAATATGGGTAATAATGCATGTTATATTGCTAATAATATAAGTAATAAGTATAATTATTACAGTTCTAGCGATAATAACTGCATTATATGGGTAATAATGCATGTTATATTGATAATAATATAAGTAATAAGTATAATTATTACAGCTCTAGCGATAATAACTCCATTATATGGGTAATAATGCATGTTACATTGATAATAATATTAGTAATAAGTATAATTATTACAGTTCTAGAGATAATAACTGCATTATATGGGTAATAATGCATGTTATATTGATAATATTGGGAGTAATAAGTATATTCATTATAGTTCTTGCGATAATAACTGCATAATATGGGTAATAATGCATGTTATATTGATAATAATATAAGTAATAAGTATAATTATTACAGTTCTAGCGATAATAACTGCATTATATGGGTAATAATGCATGTTATATTGATAATAATATAAGTAATAAGTATAATTATTACAGTTCTAGAGATAATAACTGCGTTATATGGGTAATAATGCACGTTATACTGCTAATAATATAAGTAGTAAATATAATTATTACAGTTCTAGCGATGATAACTGCATTATATGGGTAATAATGCATGTTATATTGATAATAATATAAGTAATAAGTATAATTATTACAGTTCTAGCGATAATAACTCCATTGTATGGGTAATAATGCATGTTATATTGATAATAATATTAGTAATGAGTATAATTATTACAGTTCTAGAGATAATAACTGCATTATATGGGTAATAATGCACGTTATATTGCTAATAATACAAGTAATAAGTATAATTATTACAGTTCTAGCGATAATAACTGCATTATATGGGTAATTATGCATGTTATATTGATAATATTGGGAGTAATAAGTATATTTATTATAGTTCTAGCGATAATAACTGCATAATATGGGTAATAATGCATGTTATATTGATAATAATATAAGTAATAAGTATAATTATTACAGTTCCAGCGATAATAATTGCATTATATGCGTAATAAGGCATGTTATATTGATAATATCGGGAGTAATAAGTATAATTATTATAGTTCTAGCGATAATAATAGTAAAATATGGCTAATAGTGCCTGTTATATTGATAATAATAAAAGTAATAAGTATATTCATTATAGTTCTTGCGATAATAACTGCATAATATGGGTAATAATGCATGTTATATTGATAATAATATAAGTAATAAGTATAATTATTACAGCCCTAGCGATAATAACTGCATTATATGGGTAATAGTGCATGTTGTATTGATAATATCGGGAGTAATAGGTATAATTATTATAGTGCTAGCGATAATAATAGTAAAATATGGCAAATAGTGCATGTTATATTGATAATAATAAAAGTAATAAGTATATTTATTACAGTTCTATCGATAATAACTGCATAATATGGGTAATAATGCATGTTATATTGATAATAATATAAGTAATAAGTATAATTATTACAGTTCTAGCGATAATAACTGCATTATATGGGTAATAATGCACGTTATATTGCTAATAATATAAGTAATAAGTATAATTATTACAGTTCTAGCGATAATAACTGCATTTAATGCGTAATAATGCATGTTATATTGATAATATTGGAAGTAATAAGTATATTTATTACAGTTCTAGCGTTAATAACTGCACTACATGGGTAATAATGCACGTTATATTGCTAATAATATAAGTAATAAGTATAATTATTACAGTCCTAGCGATAATAATTGCATTATATGCGTAATAAGGCATGTTATATTGATAATATCGGGAGTAATAAGTATAATTATTATAGTTCTAGCGATAATAATAGTAAAATATGGCTAATAGTGCCTGTTATATTGATAATAATAAAAGTAATAAGTATATTTATTATACTTCTGTCGATAATAACTGCATTATATGGGTAATAATGCATGTTATATTGATAATAATATAAGTAATAAGTATAATTATTACAGTTCTAGCGATAATAACTCCATTATATGGGTAATAATGCATGTTACATTGATAATAATATTAGTAATAAGTATAATTATTACAGTTCTAGAGATAATAACTGCATTATATGGGTAATAATGCATGTTATATTGATAATATTGGGAGTAATAAGTATATTCATTATAGTTCTTGCGATAATAACTGCATAATATGGGTAATAATGCATGTTATATTGATAATAATATAAGTAATAAGTATAATTATTACAGTTCTAGCGATAATAACTGCATTATATGGGTAATAATGCACGTTATATTGCTAATAATATAAGTAATAAGTATAATTATTACAGTTCTAGCGGTAATAACTGCATTTAATGCGTAATAATGCATGTTATATTGATAATATTGGAAGTAATAAGTATATTTATTACAGTTCTAGCGATAATAACTGCATTATATGGGTAATAATGCACGTTATATTGCTAATAATATAAGTAATAAGTATAATTATTACAGTTCTAGCGATAATAACTGCATTGTATGGGTAATAATGCACGTTGTATTGATAATATCGGGAGTAATAAGTATAATTATTATAGTTCTAGCGATAATAATAGTAAAATATGGCAAATAGTGCATGTTATATTGATAATAATAAAAGTAATAAGTATATTTATTACAGTTCTATCGATAATAACTGCATAATATGGGTAATAATGCATGTTATATTGCTAATAATATAAGTAATAAGTATAATTATTACAGTTCTAGCGATAATAACTGCATTATATGGGTAATAATGCATGTTATATTGATAATAATATAAGTAATAAGTATAATTATTACAGCTCTAGCGATAATAACTCCATTATATGGGTAATAATGCATGTTACATTGATAATAATATTAGTAATAAGTATAATTATTACAGTTCTAGAGATAATAACTGCATTATATGGGTAATAATGCATGTTATATTGATAATATTGGGAGTAATAAGTATATTCATTATAGTTCTTGCGATAATAACTGCATAATATGGGTAATAATGCATGTTATATTGATAATAATATAAGTAATAAGTATAATTATTACAGTTCTAGCGATAATAACTGCATTATATGGGTAATAATGCATGTTATATTGATAATAATATAAGTAATAAGTATAATTATTACAGTTCTAGAGATAATAACTGCGTTATATGGGTAATAATGCACGTTATACTGCTAATAATATAAGTAGTAAATATAATTATTACAGTTCTAGCGATGATAACTGCATTATATGGGTAATAATGCATGTTATATTGATAATAATATAAGTAATAAGTATAATTATTACAGTTCTAGCGATAATAACTCCATTGTATGGGTAATAATGCATGTTATATTGATAATAATATTAGTAATGAGTATAATTATTACAGTTCTAGAGATAATAACTGCATTATATGGGTAATAATGCACGTTATATTGCTAATAATACAAGTAATAAGTATAATTATTACAGTTCTAGCGATAATAACTGCATTATATGGGTAATTATGCATGTTATATTGATAATATTGGGAGTAATAAGTATATTTATTATAGTTCTAGCGATAATAACTGCATAATATGGGTAATAATGCATGTTATATTGATAATAATATAAGTAATAAGTATAATTATTACAGTTCCAGCGATAATAATTGCATTATATGCGTAATAAGGCATGTTATATTGATAATATCGGGAGTAATAAGTATAATTATTATAGTTCTAGCGATAATAATAGTAAAATATGGCTAATAGTGCCTGTTATATTGATAATAATAAAAGTAATAAGTATATTCATTATAGTTCTTGCGATAATAACTGCATAATATGGGTAATAATGCATGTTATATTGATAATAATATAAGTAATAAGTATAATTATTACAGCCCTAGCGATAATAACTGCATTATATGGGTAATAGTGCATGTTGTATTGATAATATCGGGAGTAATAGGTATAATTATTATAGTGCTAGCGATAATAATAGTAAAATATGGCAAATAGTGCATGTTATATTGATAATAATAAAAGTAATAAGTATATTTATTACAGTTCTATCGATAATAACTGCATAATATGGGTAATAATGCATGTTATATTGATAATAATATAAGTAATAAGTATAATTATTACAGTTCTAGCGATAATAACTGCATTATATGGGTAATAATGCACGTTATATTGCTAATAATATAAGTAATAAGTATAATTATTACAGTTCTAGCGATAATAACTGCATTTAATGCGTAATAATGCATGTTATATTGATAATATTGGAAGTAATAAGTATATTTATTACAGTTCTAGCGTTAATAACTGCATTATATGGGTAATAATGCACGTTATATTGCTAATAATATAAGTAATAAGTATAATTATTACAGTTCTAGCGATAATAATTGCATTGTATGGGTAATAATGCACGTTGTATTGATAATATCGGGAGTAATAAGTATAATTATTATAGTTCTAGCGATAATAATAGTAAAATATGGCAAATAGTGCATGTTATATTGATAATAATAAAAGTAATAAGTATATTTATTACAGTTCTATCGATAATAACTGCATAATATGGGTAATAATGCATGTTATATTGATAATAATATAAGTAATAAGTATAATTATTACAGTTCTAGAGATAATAACTGCACTACATGGGTAATAATGCACGTTATATTGCTAATAATATAAGTAATAAGTATAATTATTACAGTTCTAGCGATAATAACTGCATTATGTGGGTAATAATGCATGTTATATTTATAATATTGGGAGTAATAAGTATATTTATTATAGTTCTAGCGATAATAACTGCATAATATGGGTAATAATGCATGTTATAATGGTAATAATATAAGTAATAAGTATAATTATTACAGTTCTAGCGATAATAACTGCATTATATGGGTAATAATGCACGTTATATTGCTAATAATATAAGTAATAAGTATAATTATTACAGTTCTAGCGATAATAACTGCATTTAATGCGTAATAATGCATGTTATATTGATAATATTGGAAGTAATAAGTATATTTATTACAGTTCTAGCGATAATAACTGCATTATATGGGTAATAATGCACGTTATATTGCTAATAATATAAGTAATAAGTATAATTATTACAGTTCTAGCGATAATAACTGCATTGTATGGGTAATAATGCACGTTGTATTGATAATATCGGGAGTAATAAGTATAATTATTATAGTTCTAGCGATAATAATAGTAAAATATGGCAAATAGTGCATGTTATATTGATAATAATAAAAGTAATAAGTATATTTATTACAGTTCTATCGATAATAACTGCATAATATGGGTAATAATGCATGTTATATTGATAATAATATAAGTAATAAGTATAATTATTACAGTTCTAGAGATAATAACTGCACTACATGGGTAATAATGCACGTTATATTGCTAATAATATAAGTAATAAGTATAATTATTACAGTTCTAGCGATAATAACTGCATTATGTGGGTAATAATGCATGTTATATTTATAATATTGGGAGTAATAAGTATATTTATTATAGTTCTAGCGATAATAACTGCATAATATGGGTAATAATGCATGTTATATTGATAATAATATAAGTAATAAGTATAATTATTACAGTTCTAGCGATAATAACTGCATTATATGGGTAATAATGCACGTTATATTGCTAATAATATAAGTAATAAGTATAATTATTACAGTTCTAGCGATAATAACTGCATTATGTGGGTAATAATGCATGTTATATTGATAATATTGGGAGTAATAAGTATATTTATTATAGTTCTAGAGATAATAACTGCACTACAAGGGTAATAATGCACGTTATATTGCTAATAATATAAGTAATGAGTATAATTATTACAGTTCTATCGATAATAACTGCATAATATGGGTAATAATGCATGTTATATTGATAATAATATAAGTAATAAGTATAATTATTACAGTTCTAGAGATAATAACTGCACTACATGGGTAATAATGCACGTTATATTGCTAATAATATAAGTAATAAGTATAATTATTACAGTTCTAGCGATAGTAACTGCATTATGTGGGTAATAATGCATGTTATATTGATAATATTGGGAGTAATAAGTATATTTATTATAGTTCTAGCGATAATAACTGCATAATATGGGTAATAATGCATGTTATATTGATAATAATATAAGTAATAAGTATAATTATTACAGTTCTAGCGATAATAACTGCATTATATGGGTAATAATGCATGTTATATTGATAATAATATAAGTAATAAGTATAATTATTACAGTTCTAGCGATAATAACTCCATTGTATGGGTAATAATGCATGTTATATTGATAATAATACTAGTAATGAGTATAATTATTACAGTTCTAGAGATAATAACTGCGTTATATGGGTAATAATGCACGTTATATTGCTAATAATACAAGTAATAAGTATAATTATTACAGTTCTAGCGATAATAACTGCATTATATGGGTAATTATGCATGTTATATTGATAATATCGGGAGTAATAAGTATAATTATTATAGTTCTAGCGATAATAATAGTAAAATATGGCAAATAGTGCATGTTATATTGATAATAATAAAAGTAATAAGTATAATTATTACAGTTCTAGCGATAATAACTGCATTGTATGGGTAATAATGCACGTTGTATTTATAATATCGGGAGTAATAAGTATAATTATTATAGTTCTAGCGATAATAATAGTAAAATATGGCAAATAGTGCATGTTATATTGATAATAATAAAAGTAATAAGTATATTTATTACAGTTCTATCGATAATAACTGCATAATATGGGTAATAATGCATGTTATATTGATAATAATATAAGTAATAAGTATAATTATTACAGTTCTAGAGATAATAACTGCACTACATGGGTAATAATGCACGTTATATTGCTAATAATATAAGTAATAAGTATAATTATTACAGTTCTAGCGATAATAACTGCATTATGTGGGTAATAATGCATGTTATATTTATAATATTGGGAGTAATAAGTATATTTATTATAGTTCTAGCGATAATAACTGCATAATATGGGTAATAATGCATGTTATATTGATAATAATATAAGTAATAAGTATAATTATTACAGTTCTAGCGATAATAACTGCATTATATGGGTAATAATGCACGTTATATTGCTAATAATATAAGTAATAAGTATAATTATTACAGTTCTAGCGATAATAACTGCATTATGTGGGTAATAATGCATGTTATATTGATAATATTGGGAGTAATAAGTATATTTATTATAGTTCTAGAGATAATAACTGCACTACAAGGGTAATAATGCACGTTATATTGCTAATAATATAAGTAATGAGTATAATTATTACAGTTCTATCGATAATAACTGCATAATATGGGTAATAATGCATGTTATATTGATAATAATATAAGTAATAAGTATAATTATTACAGTTCTAGAGATAATAACTGCACTACATGGGTAATAATGCACGTTATATTGCTAATAATATAAGTAATAAGTATAATTATTACAGTTCTAGCGATAGTAACTGCATTATGTGGGTAATAATGCATGTTATATTGATAATATTGGGAGTAATAAGTATATTTATTATAGTTCTAGCGATAATAACTGCATAATATGGGTAATAATGCATGTTATATTGATAATAATATAAGTAATAAGTATAATTATTACAGTTCTAGCGATAATAACTGCATTATATGGGTAATAATGCATGTTATATTGATAATATCGGGAGTAATAAGTATAATTATTATAGTTCTAGCGATAGTAATAGTAAAATATGGCTATTAGTGCTTGTTATATTGATAATAATAAACGTTATCAGTATATGTATTACAGTTCTATCGATAATAACTCCATTATATGGGTAATAATGCATGTTATATTGATAATAATATAAGTAATAAGTATAATTATTACAGTTCTAACGATAATAACTGCATTATATGGGTAATAATGCACGTTATATTGCTAATAATATAAGTAATAAGTATAATTATTACAGTTCTAGCGATAATAATTGCATTATATGCGTAATAAGGCATGTTATACTGATAATATCGGGAGTAATAAGTATAATTATTATAGTTCTAGCGATAATAATAGTAAAATATGGCTAATAGTGCCTGTTATATTGATAATAATAATAGTAATAAGTATATTTATTATACTTCTGTCGATAATAACTGCATTATATGGGTAATAATGCATGTTATATTGATAATATTGGGAGTAATAAGTATATTCATTATAGTTCTTGCGATAATAACTGCATAATATGGGTAATAATGCATGTTATATTGATAATAATATAAGTAATAAGTATAATTATTACAGTTCTAGCGATAATAACTGCATTATATGGGTAATAATGCATGTTATATTGATAATAATATAAGTAATAAGTATAATTATTACAGTTCTAGAGATAATAACTGCGTTATATGGGTAATAATGCACGTTATACTGCTAATAATATAAGTAGTAAATATAATTATTACAGTTCTAGCGATGATAACTGCATTATATGGGTAATAATGCATGTTATATTGATAATAATATAAGTAATAAGTATAATTATTACAGTTCTAGCGATAATAACTCCATTGTATGGGTAATAATGCATGTTATATTGATAATAATACTAGTAATGAGTATAATTATTACAGTTCTAGAGATAATAACTGCGTTATATGGGTAATAATGCACGTTATATTGCTAATAATACAAGTAATAAGTATAATTATTACAGTTCTAGCGATAATAACTGCATTATATGGGTAATTATGCATGTTATATTGATAATATTGGGAGTAATAAGTATATTTATTATAGTTCTGGCGATAATAACTGCATAATATGGGTAATAATGCATGTTATATTGATAATAATATAAGTAATAAGTATAATTATTACAGTTCTAGCGATAATAACTGCATTATATGGGTAATAATGCACGTTATATTGCTAATAATATAAGTAATAAGTATAATTATTACAGTTCTAGCGATAATAACTGCATTTAATGCGTAATAATGCATGTTATATTGATAATATTGGAAGTAATAAGTATATTTATTACAGTTCTAGCGTTAATAACTGCATTATATGGGTAATAATGCACGTTATATTGCTAATAATATAAGTAATAAGTATAATTATTACAGTTCTAGCGATAATAACTGCATTGTATGGGTAATAATGCACGTTGTATTGATAATATCGGGAGTAATAAGTATAATTATTATAGTTCTAGCGATAATAATAGTAAAATATGGCAAATAGTGCATGTTATATTGATAATAATAAAAGTAATAAGTATATTTATTACAGTTCTACCGATAATAACTGCATAATATGGGTAATAATGCATGTTATATTGATAATAATATAAGTAATAAGTATAATTATTACAGTTCTAGAGATAATAACTGCACTACATGGGTAATAATGCACGTTATATTGCTAATAATATAAGTAATAAGTATAATTATTACAGTTCTAGCGATAATAACTGCATTATGTGGGTAATAATGCATGTTATATTTATAATATTGGGAGTAATAAGTATATTTATTATAGTTCTAGCGATAATAACTGCATTGTATGGGTAATAATGCACGTTGTATTGATAATATCGGGAGTAATAAGTATAATTATTATAGTTCTAGCGATAATAATAGTAAAATATGGCAAATAGTGCATGTTATATTGATAATAATAAAAGTAATAAGTGTATTTATTACAGTTCTATCGATAATAACTGCATAATATGGGTAATAATGCATGTTATATTGATAATAATATAAGTAATAAGTATAATTATTACAGTTCTAGAGATAATAACTGCACTACATGGGTAATAATGCACGTTATATTGCTAATAATATAAGTAATAAGTATAATTATTACAGTTCTAGCGATAATAACTGCATTATGTGGGTAATAATGCATGTTATATTTATAATATTGGGAGTAATAAGTATATTTATTATAGTTCTGGCGATAATAACTGCATAATATGGGTAATAATGCATGTTATATTGATAATAATATAAGTAATAAGTATAATTATTACAGTTCTAGCGATAATAACTGCATTATATGGGTAATAATGCACGTTATATTGCTAATAATATAAGTAACAAGTATAATTATTACAGTTCTAGCGATAATAACTGCATTATGTGGGTAATAATGCATGTTATATTGATAATATTGGGAGTAATAAGTATATTTATTATAGTTCTAGAGATAATAACTGCACTACATGGGTAATAATGCACGTTATATTGCTAATAATATAAGTAATGAGTATAATTATTACAGTTCTATCGATAATAACTGCATAATATGGGTAATAATGCATGTTATATTGATAATAATATAAGTAATAAGTATAATTATTACAGTTCTAGAGATAATAACTGCACTACATGGGTAATAATGCACGTTATATTGCTAATAATATAAGTAATAAGTATAATTATTACAGTTCTAGCGATAGTAACTGCATTATGTGGGTAATAATGCATGTTATATTGATAATATTGGGAGTAATAAGTATATTTATTATAGTTCTAGCGATAATAACTGCATAATATGAGTAATAATGCATGTTATATTGATAATAATATAAGTAATAAGTATAATTATTACAGTTCTAGCGATAATAACTGCATTATATGGGTAATAATGCATGTTATATTGATAATATCGGGAGTAATAAGTATAATTATTATAGTTCTAGCGATAATAATAGTAAAATATGGCTATTAGTGCTTGTTATATTGATAATAATAAACGTTATCAGTATATGTATTACAGTTCTATCGATAATAACTCCATTATATGGGTAATAATGCATGTTATATTGATAATAATATAAGTAATAAGTATAATTATTACAGTTCTAGCGATAATAACTGCATTATATGGGTAATAATGCACGTTATATTGCTAATAATATAAGTAATAAGTATAATTATTACAGTTCTAGCGATAATAACTGCATTATGTGGGTAATAATGCATGTTATATTGATAATATTGGGAGTAATAAGTATATTTATTATAGTTCTAGCGATAATAACTGCATAATATGGGTAATAATGCATGTTATATTGATAATAATATAAGTAATAAGTATAATTATTACAGTTCTAGCGATAATAACTGCATTATATGGGTAATAATGCACGTTATATTGCTAATAATATAAGTAATAAGTATAATTATTACAGTTCTAGCGATAATAACTGCATTATATGCGTAATATGGCATGTTATATTGATAACATCGGGAGTAATAAGTATAATTATTATAGTTCCAGCGATAATAATAGTAAAGTATGGCTAATAGTGCATGTTATATTGATAATAGTAAAAGTAATATGTATCTTTATTACAGTTCTATCGATAATAACTGCATAATATGGGTAATAATGCATGTTATATTGATAATAATAAAAGTACTAAGTATATTTATTACAGTTCTATCGATAATAACTGCATAATATGGGTAATAATGCATGTTATATTGGTGATAATGAAAGTAGTAAGTATATTTATTACAGTTCTAGCGATAATAACTGCATTATATGCGTAATAAGGCATGTTATATTGATAATGTCGGGAGTAATAAGTATAATTATTATAGTTCTAGCGATAATAATAGTAAAATATGGCTAAGAGTGCATGTTATATTGATAATAGTAAAAGTAGTAAGTATCTTTATTTCAGTTCTATCGATAATAAATGCATAATATGGGTAATAATGCATGTTATATTGATGATAATAAAAGTAATAAGTATAATTATTACAGTTCTAGCGATAATAACTCCATTATATGGGTAATAATGCATGTTATATTGATAATAATATAAGTAATAAGTATAATTATTACAGTTCTAGCGATAATAACTCCATTATATGGGTAATAATGCATGTTACATTGATAATATTATTAGTAACAAGTATAATTATTACAGTTCTAGAGATAATAACTGCATTATATGGGTAATAATGCATGCTATATTGATAATTATATAAGTAATAAGTATAATTATTACAGTTCTAGCGATAATAATTGCATAATATGGGTAATAATGCACGTTATATTGCTAATAATATAAGTAATGAGTATAATTATTACAGTTCTAGCGGTAATAACTGCATTATATGGGTAATAATGCATGTTATATTGATGATAATAAAAGTACTACGTATATTTATTACAGTTCTAGCGATAATAACTCCATTATATGGGTAATAATGCATGTTATATTGATAATAATATAAGTAATAAGTATAATTATTACAGTTCTAGCGATAATAACTGCATTAGATGGGTAATAATGCACGTTATATTGCTAATAATATAAGTAATAAGTATAATTATTACAGTTCTAGCGATAATAATTGCATTATATGCGTAATAAGGCATGTTATACTGATAATATCGGGAGTAATAAGTATAATTATTATAGTTCTAGCGATAATAATAGTAAAATATGGCTAATAGTGCCTGTTATATTGATAATAATAATAGTAATAAGTATATTTATTATACTTCTGTCGATAATAACTGCATTATATGGGTAATAATGCATGTTATATTGATAATAATATAAGTAATAAGTATAATTATTACAGTTCTAGCGATAATAACTGCATTATATGGGTAATAATGCATGTTATATTGATAATATTGGGAGTAATAAGTATATTCATTATAGTTCTTGCGATAATAACTGCATAATATGGGTAATAATGCATGTTATATTGATAATAATATAAGTAATAAGTATAATTATTACAGTTCTAGCGATAATAACTGCATTATATGGGTAATAATGCATGTTGTATTGATAATATCGGGAGTAATAAGTATAATTATTATAGTTCTAGCGATAATAACTGCATTATATGGGTAATAATGCATGTTGTATTGATAATATCGGGAGTAATAAGTATAATTATTATAGTTCTAGCGATAATAATAGTAAAATATGGCTAATAATGCATGTTATATTGATAATAATATAAGTAATAAGTATAATTATTACAGTTCTAGAGATAATAACTGCGTTATATGGGTAATAATGCACGTTATACTGCTAATAATATAAGTAGTAAGTATAATTATTACAGTTCTAGCGATGATAACTGCATTATATGGGTAATAATGCATGTTATATTGATAATATTATGAGTAATAAGCATATTTATTATAGTTCTAGCGATAATAACTGCATAATATGGGTAATAATGCACGTTATATTGCTAATAATATAAGTAATGAGTATAATTATTACAGTTCTATCGATAATAACTGCATAATATGGGTAATAATGCATGTTAATTTGATGATAATAAAAGTAATACGTATATTTATTATAGTTCTATCGATAATAACTGCATAATATGGGTAATAATGCATGTTATATTGATGATAATAAAAGTAATACGTATATTTATTACAGTTCTAGCGATAATAACTCCATTATATGGGTAATAATGCATGTTATATTGATAATAATATAAGTAATTAGTATAATTATTACAGTTCTAGCGATAATAACTCCATTATATGGGTAATAATGCATGTTATATTGATAATAATATAAGTAGTAAGTATAATTATTACAGTTCGAGAGATAATAACTGCGTTATATGGGTAATAATGCACGTTATACTGCTAATAATATAAGTAGTAAGTATAATTATTACAGTTCTAGCGATGATAACTGCATTATATGGGTAATAATGCAAGTTATATTGATAATATTGGGAGTAATAAGTATATTTATTATAGTTCTAGCGATAATAACTGCATAATATGGGTAATAATGCACGTTATATTGCTAATAATATAAGTAATGAGTATAATTATTACAGTTGTAGCGGTAATAACTGCATTATATTGGTAATAATGCATGTTATATTGATAATATCGGGAGTAATAAGTATAATTATTATAGTTCTAGCGATAATAATAGTAAAATATGGCTAATAGTGCATGTTATATTGATAATAGTAAAAGTAACAAGTATCTTTATTACAGTTCTATCGACAATAACTGCACAATATGGGTAATAATGCATGTTATATTGATGATAATATAAGTAATTAGTATAATTATTACAGTTCTAGCGATAATAACTCCATTATATGGGTAATAATACATGTTATATTGATAATAATATAAGTAATAAGTATAATTATTACAGTTCTAGCGATAATAACTCCATTATATGGGTAATAATGCATGTTACATTGATAATAATATTAGTAATAAGTATAATTATTACAGTTCTAGAGATAATAACTGCATTATATGGGTAATAATGCATGTTATATTGATAATATTGGGAGTAATAAGTATATTCATTATAGTTCGTGCGATAATAACTGCATTATATGCGTAATAAGGCATGTTATATTGATAATATCGGGAGTAATAAGTATAATTATTATAGTTCTAGCGATAATAATAGTAAAATATGGCTAGTAGTGCATGTTATATTGATAATAATAAAAGTTATAAGTATATTTATTACAGTTCTATGGATAATAACTGCATAATATGGGTAATAATGCATGTTATATTGATGATAATAAAAGTAATACGTACATTTATTATAGTTCTATCGATAATAACTGCATAATATGGGTAATAATGCATGTTATATTGATGATAATAAAAGTAATACGTATATTTATTACAGTTCTAGCGATAATAACTCCATTATATGGGTAATAATGCATGTTATATTGATAATAATATAAGTAATAAGTATAATTATTACAGTTCTAGCGATAATAACTGCATTATATAGGTAATAATGCACGTTATATTGCTAATAATATAAGTAATAAGTATAATTATTACAGTTCTAGCGATAATAATTGCATTATATGCGTAATAAGGCATGTTATATTGATAATATCGGGAGTAATAAGTATAATTATTATAGTTCTAGCGATAATAATAGTAAAATATGGCTAATAGTGCCTGTTATATTGATAATAATAAAAGTAATAAGTATATTTATTATACTTCTGTCGATAATAACTGCATTATATGGGTAATAATGCATGTTATATTGATAATAATATAAGTAATTAGTATAGTTATTACAGTTCTAGCGATAATAACTCCATTATATGGGTAATAATGCATGTTATATTGATAATAATATAAGTAATAAGTATAATTATTACAGTTCTAGAGATAATAACTGCGTTATATGGGTAATAATGCACGTTATACTGCTAATAATATAAGGAGTAAGTATAATTATTACAGTTCTAGCGATGATAACTGCATTATATGGGTAATAATGCACGTTATACTGCTAATAATATAAGTAGTAAGTATAATTATTACAGTTCTAGCGATGATAACTTCATTATATGGGTAATAATGCATGTTATATTGATAACATTGGGAGTAATAAGTATATTTATTATAGTTCTAGCGATAATAACTGCATAATATGGGTAATAATGCACGTTATATTGCTAATAATATAAGTAATGAGTATAATTATTACAGTTCTATCGATAATAACTGCATAATATGGGTAATAATGCATGTTATATTGATGATAATAAAAGTAATAAGTATAATTATTACAGTTCTAGCGATAATAACTGCATTATATAGGTAATAATGCACGTTATATTGCTAATAATATAAGTAATAAGTATAATTATTACAGTTCTAGCGATAATAATTGCATTATATGCGTAATAAGGCATGTTATATTGATAATATCGGGAGTAATAAGTATAATTATTACAGTTCTAGAGATAATAACTGCGTTATATGGGTAATAATGCACGTTATATTGCTAATAATATAAGTAATGAGTATAATTATTACAGTTCTAGCGGTAATAACTGCGTTATATGGGTAATAATGCATGTTATATTGATGATAATAAAAGTAATACGTATATTTATTACAGTTCTAGCGATAATAACTGCATTATATGGGTAATAATGCACGTTATATTGCTAATAATATAAGTAATAAGTATAATTATTACAGTTCTAGCGATAATAATCGCATTATATGCGTAATAAGGCATGTTATACTGATAATATCGGGAGTAATAAGTATAATTATTATAGTTCTAGCGATAATAATAGTAAAATATAGCTAATAGTGCCTGTTATATTGATAATAATAAAAGTAATAAGTATATTTATTATACTTCTGTCGATAATAACTGCATGATATGGGTAATAATGCATGTTACATTGATAATAATATTAGTAATAAGTATAATTATTACAGTTCTAGAGATAATAACTGCATTATATGGGTAATAATGCATGTTATATTGATAATATTGGGAGTAATAAGTATATTCATTATAGTTCTTGCGATAATAACTGCATAATATGGGTAATAATGCATGTTATATTGATAATAATATAAGTAATAAGTATAATTATTACAGTTCTAGCGATGATAACTGCATTATATGGGTAATAATGCATGTTATATTGATAATATTGGGAGTAATAAGTATATTTATTATAGTTCTAGCGATAATAACTGCATAATATGGGTAATAATGCACGTTATATTGCTAATAATATAAGTAATGAGTATAATTATTACAGTTGTAGCGGTAATAACTGCATTATATGGGTAATAATGCATGTTATATTGATAATATCGGGAGTAATAAGTATAATTATTATAGTTCTAGCGATAATAATAGTAAAATATGGCTAATAGTGCATGTTATATTGATAATAGTAAAAGTAACAAGTATCTTTATTACAGTTCTATCGACAATAACTGCACAATATGGGTAATAATGCATGTTATATTGATGATAATATAAGTAATTAGTATAATTATTACAGTTCTAGCGATAATAACTCCATTATATGGGTAATAATACATGTTATATTGATAATAATATAAGTAATAAGTATAATTATTACAGTTCTAGCGATAATAACTCCATTATATGGGTAATAATGCATGTTACATTGATAATAATATTAGTAATAAGTATAATTATTACAGTTCTAGAGATAATAACTGCATTATATGGGTAATAATGCATGTTATATTGATAATATTGGGAGTAATAAGTATATTCATTATAGTTCTTGCGATAATAACTGCATAATATGGGTAATAATGCATGTTATATTGATAATAATATAAGTAATAAGTATAATTATTACAGTTCTAGCGATAATAACTGCATTATATGGGTAATAATGCACGTTATATTGCTAATAATATAAGTAATAAGTATAATTATTACAGTTCTATCGATAATAACTGCATAATATGGGTAATAATGCATGTTATATTGATAATAATAAAAGTACTAAGTATATTTATTACAGTTCTATCGATAATAACTGCATAATATGGGTAATAATGCATGTTATATTGATGATAATGACAGTAGTAAGTATATTTATTACAGTTCTAGCGATAATAACTGCATTATATGCGTAATAAAGCATGTTATATTGATAATATCGGGAGTAATAAGTATAATTATTATAGTTCTAGCGATAATAATAGTAAAATATGGCTATTAGTGCATGTTATATTGCTAATAATATAAGTAATGAGTATAATTATTACAGTTCTATCGATAATAACTGCATAATATGGGTAATAATGCATGTTATATTGATGATAATAAAAGTAATACGTATATTTATTATAGTTCTATCGATAATAACTGCATAATATGGGTAATAATGCATGTTATATTGATGATAATAAAAGTAATACGTATATTTATTACAGTTCTAGCGATAATAACTCCATTATATGGGTAATAATGCATGTTATATTGATAATAATATAAGTAATTAGTATAATTATTACAGTTCTAGCGATAATAACTCCATTATATGGGTAATAATGCATGTTATATTGATAATAATATAAGTAATAAGTATAATTATTACAGTTCTAGAGATAATAACTGCGTTATATGGGTAATAATGCACGTTATACTGCTAATAATATAAGTAGTAAGTATAATTATTACAGTTCTAGCGATGATAACTGCATTATATGGGTAATAATGCATGTTATATTGATAATATTGGGAGTAATAAGTATATTTATTATAGTTCTAGCGATAATAACTGCATAATATGGGTAATAATGCACGTTATATTGCTAATAATATAAGTAATAAGTATAATTATTACAGTTCTAGCGATAATAACTGCATTATATAGGTAATAATGCACGTTATATTGCTAATAATATAAGTAATAAGTATAATTATTACAGTTCTAGCGATAATAATTGCATTATATGCGTAATAAGGCATGTTATATTGATAATATCGGGAGTAATAAGTATAATTATTATAGTTCTAGCGATAATAATAGTAAAATATGGCTAATAGTGCCTGTTATATTGATAATAATAAAAGTAATAAGTATATTTATTATACTTCTGTCGATAATAACTGCATTATATGGGTAATAATGCATGTTATATTGATAATAATATAAGTAATTAGTATAATTATTACAGTTCTAGCGATAATAACTCCATTATATGGGTAATAATGCATGTTATATTGATAATAATATAAGTAATAAGTATCATTATTACAGTTCTAGAGATAATAACTGCGTTATATGGGTAATAATGCACGTTATACTGCTAATAATATAAGTAGTAAGTATAATTATTACAGTTCTAGCGATGATAACTGCATTATATGGGTAATAATGCACGTTATACTGCTAATAATATAAGTAGTAAGTATAATTATTACAGTTCTAGCGATGATAACTTCATTATATGGGTAATAATGCATGTTATATTGATAATATTGGGAGTAATAAGTATATTTATTATAGTTCTAGCGATAATAACTGCATAATATGGGTAATAATGCACGTTATATTGCTAATAATATAAGTAATGAGTATAATTATTACAGTTCTATCGATAATAACTGCATAATATGGGTAATAATGCATGTTATATTGATGATAATAAAAGTAATACGTATATTTATTATAGTTCTATCGATAATAACTGCATAATATGGGTAATAATGCATGTTATATTGATGATAATAAAAGTAATACGTATATTTATTACAGTTCTAGCGATAATAACTCCATTATATGGGTAATAATGCATGTTATATTGATAATTATATAAGTAATAAGTATAATTATTACAGTTCTAGAGATAATAACTGCGTTATATGGGTAATAATGCACTTTATACTGCTAATAATATAAGTAGTAAGTATAATTATTACAGTTCTAGCGATGATAACTGCATTATATGGGTAATAATTCATGTTATATTGATAATATTGGGAGTAAGAAGTATATTTATTATAGTTCTAGCGATAATAACTGCATAATATGGGTAATAATGCATGTTATATTGATAATAATATAAGTAATAAGTATAATTATTACAGTTCTAGCGATAATAACTCCATTATATGGGTAATAATGCATGTTATATTGATAATAATATAAGTAATAAGTATAATTATTACAGTTCTAGAGATAATAACTGCATTATATGGGTAATAATGCACGTTATACTGCTAATAATATAAGTAGTAAGTACAATTATTACAGTTCTGGCTACAATAACTGCATTATATGGTTAATAATGCATGTTATATTGATAATATCGGGAGTAATAAGTATAATTATTATAGTTCTAGCGATAATAATAGTAAAATATGGCTAAGAGTGCATGTTATATTGATAATAGTAAAAGTAGTAAGTATCTTTATTTCAGTTCTATCGATAATAACTGCATAATATGGGTAATAATGCACGTTATATTTCTAATAATATAAGTAATAAGTATAATTATTACAGTTCTAGCGATAATAATTGCATTATATGCGTAATAAGGCATGTTATATTGATAATATCGGGAGTAATAAGTATAATTATTACAGTTCTAGAGATAATAACTGCGTTATATGGGTAATAATGCACTTTATACTGCTAATAATATAAGTAGTAAGTATAATTATTACAGTTCTAGCGATGATAACTGCATTATATGGGTAATAATTCATGTTATATTGATAATATTGGGAGTAATAAGTATATTTATTATAGTTCTAGCGATAATAACTGCATAATATGGGTAATAATGCATGTTATATTGATAATAATATAAGTAATAAGTATAATTATTACAGTTCTAGCGATAATAACTCCATTATATGGGTAATAATGCATGTTATATTGATAATAATATAAGTAATAAGTATAATTATTACAGTTCTAGCGATAATAACTGCATTATATAGGTAATAATGCACGTTATATTGCTAATAATATAAGTAATCAGTATAATTATTACAGTTCTAGCGATAATAATTGCATTATATGCGTAATAAGGCATGTTATACTGATAATATCGGGAGTAATAAGTATAATTATTATAGTTCTAGCGATGATAATAGTAAAATATAGCTAATAGTGCCTGTTATATTGATAATAATAAAAGTAATAAGTATATTTATTATACTTCTGTCGATAATAACTGCATTATATGGGTAATAATGCATGTTATATTGATAATAATATAAGTAATAAGTATAATTATTACAGTTCTAGCGATAATAACTCCATTATATGGGTAATAATGCATGTTACATTGATAATAATATTAGTAATAAGTATAATTATTACAGTTCTAGCGATAATAACTCCATTATATGGGTAATAATGCATGTTACATTGATAATAATATTAGTAATAAGTATAATTATTACAGTTCTAGTGATAATAACTGCATTATATAGGTAATAATGCACGTTATATTGCTAATAATATAAGTAATAAGTATAATTATTACAGTTCTAGCGATAATAACTGCATTATATGGGTAATAATGCACGTTATATTGCTAATAATATTAGTAATGAGTATAATTATTACAGTTCTAGCGATAATAACTGCATTATATGGGTAATAATGCATGTTATATTGATGATAATAAAAGTAATACGTATATTTATTATAGTTCTATCGATAATAACTGCATAATATGGGTAATAATGCATGTTATATTGATGATAATAAAAGTAATACGTATATTTATTACAGTTCTAGCGATAATAACTCCATTATATGGGTAATAATGCATGCTATATTGATAATAATATAAGTAATAAGTATAATTATTACAGCTCTAGCGATAATAACTGCATTATATAGGTAATAATGCACGTTATATTGCTAATAATATAAGTAATCAGTATAATTATTACAGTTCTAGCGATAATAATTGCATTATATGCGTAATAAGGCATGTTATACTGATAATATCGGGAGTAATAAGTATAATTATTATAGTTCTAGCGGTAATAGTAGTAAAATATAGCTAATAGTGCCTGTTGTATTGATAATAATAAAAGTAATAAGTATATTTATTATACTTCTGTCGATAATAACTGCATTATATGGGTAATAATGCATGTTATATTGATAATAATATAAGTAATAAGTATAATTATTACAGTTCTAGCGATAATAACTCCATTATATGGGTAATAATGCATGTTACATTGATAATAATATTAGTAATAAGTATAATTATTACAGTTCTAGAGTTAATAACTGCATTATATGGGTAATAATGCATGTTATATTGATAATATTGGGAGTAATAAGTATATTTATTATAGTTCTTGCGATAATAACTGCATAATATGGATAATAATGCATGTTATATTGATAATAATATAAGTAATAAGTATAATTATTACAGCTCTAGCGATAATAACTGCATTATATGGGTAATAATGCATGTTGTATTGATAATATCGGGAGTAATAAGTATAATTATTATAGTGCTAGCAATAATAATAGTAAAATATGGCAAATAGTGCATGTTATATTGATAATAATAAAAGTAATAAGTATATTTATTACAGTTCTATCGATAATAACTGCATAATATGGGTAATAATGCATGTTATATTGATAATAATATAAGTAATAAGTATAATTATTACAGTTCTAGCGATAATAACTCCATTATATGGGTAATAATGCATGTTACATTGATAATAATATTAGTAATAAGTATAATTATTACAGTTCTAGAGATAACAACTGCATTATATGGGTAATAATGCATGTTATATTAATAATATTGGGAGTAATAAGTATATTCATTATAGTTCTTGCGATAATAACTGCATAATATGGGTAATAATGCATGTTATATTGATGATAATAAAAGTAATACGTATATTTATTACAGTTCTAGCGATAATAACTCCATTATATGGGTAATAATGCATGTGATATTGATAATTATATAAGTAATAAGTATAATTATTACAGTTCTAGCGATAATAACTGCATTATATAGGTAATAATGCACGTTATATTGCTAATAATATAAGTAATAAGTATAATTATTACAGTTCTAGCGATAATAATTGCATTATATGCGTAATAAGGCATGTTATATTGATAATATCGGGAGTAATAAGTATAATTATTACAGTTCTAGAGATAATAACTGCGTTATATGGGTAATAATGCACGTTATATTGCTAATAATATAAGTAATGAGTATAATTATTACAGTTCTAGCGGTAATAACTGCGTTATATGGGTAATAATGCATGTTATATTGATGATAATAAAAGTAATACGTATATTTATTACAGTTCTAGCGATAATAACTCCATTATATGGGTAATAATGCAGGTTATATTGATAATTATATAAGTAATAAGTATAATTATTACAGTTCTAGCGATAATAACTGCATTATATAGGTAATAATGCACGTTATATTGCTAATAATATAAGTAATAAGTATAATTATTACAGTTCTAGCGATAATAATTGCATTATATGCGTAATAAGGCATGTTATACTGATAATATCGGGAGTAATAAGTATAATTATTATAGTTCTAGCGATAATAATAGTAAAATATAGCTAATAGTGCCTGTTATATTGATAATAATAAAAGTAATAAGTATATTTATTATACTTCTGTCGATAATAACTGCATTATATGGGTAATAATGCATGTTACATTGATAATAATATTAGTAATAAGTATAATTATTACAGTTCTAGAGATAATAACTGCATTATATGGGTAATAATGCATGTTATATTGATAATATTGGGAGTAATAAGTACATTCATTATAGTTCTTGCGATAATAACTGCATAATATGGGTAATAATGCATGTTATATTGATAATAATATAAGTAATAAGTATAATTATTACAGTTCTAGCGATAATAACTGCATTATATGGGTAATAATGCATGTTGTATTGATAATATCGGGAGTAATAAGTATAATTATTATAGTTCTAGCGATAATAATAGTAAAATATGGCTAATAGTGCCTGTTATATTGATAATAATAAAAGTAACAAGTATCTTTATTACAGTTCTATCGACAATAACTGCACAATATGGGTAATAATGCATGTTATATTGATGATAATATAAGTAATTAGTATAATTATTACAGTTCTAGCGATAATAACTCCATTATATGGGTAATAATACATGTTATATTGATAATAATATAAGTAATAAGTATAATTATTACAGTTCTAGCGATAATAACTCCATTATATGGGTAATAATGCATGTTACATTGATAATAATATTAGTAATAAGTATAATTATTACAGTTCTAGAGATAATAACTGCATTATATGGGTAATAATGCATGTTATATTGATAATATTGGGAGTAATAAGTATATTCATTATAGTTCTTGCGATAATAACTGCATAATATGGGTAATAATGCATGTTATATTGATAATAATATAAGTAATAAGTATAATTATTACAGTTCTAGGGATAATAACTGCATTATATGGGTAATAATGCACGTTATATTACTAATAATATAAGTAATAAGTATAATTATTACAGTTCTATCGATAATAACTGCATAATATGGGTAATAATGCATGTTATATTGATAATAATAAAAGTACTAAGTATATTTATTACAGTTCTATCGATAATAACTGCATAATATGGGTAATAATGCATGTTATATTGATGATAATGACAGTAGTAAGTATATTTATTACAGTTCTAGCGATAATAACTGCATTATATGCGTAATAAGGCATGTTATATTGATAATATCGGGAGTAATAAGTATAATTATTATAGTTCTAGCGATAATAATAGTAAAATATGGCTATTAGTGCATGTTATATTGATAATAATATAAGTAATAAGTATAATTATTACAGTTCTAGCGATAATAACTGCATTATATAGGTAATAATGCACGTTATATTGATAATAATATAAGTAATAAGTATAATTATTACAGTTCTAGCGATAATAACTGCATTATATGGGTAATAATGCACGTTATATTGCTAATAATATAAGTAATAAGTATAATTATTACAGTTCTATCGATAATAACTGCATAATATGGGTAATAATGCATGTTATATTGATAATAATATAAGTAATAAGTATAATTATTACAGTTCTAGCGATAATAACTGCATTATATAGGTAATAATGCACGTTATATTGATAATAATATAAGTAATAAGTATAATTATTACAGTTCTAGCGATAATAATTGCATTATATGCGTAATAAGGCATGTTATATTGATAATATCGGGAGTAATAAGTATAATTATTATAGTTCTAGCGATAATAATAGTAAAATATGGCTAAGAGTGCATGTTATATTGATAATAGTAAAAGTAGTAAGTATCTTTATTTCAGTTCTATCGATAATAACTGCATAATATGGGTAATAATGCACGTTATATTTCTAATAATATAAGTAATAAGTATAATTATTACAGTTCTAGCGATAATAATTGCATTATATGCGTAATAAGGCATGTTATATTGATAATATCGGGAGTAATAAGTATAATTATTACAGTTCTAGAGATAATAACTGCGTTATATGGGTAATAATGCACTTTATACTGCTAATAATATAAGTAGTAAGTATAATTATTACAGTTCTAGCGATGATAACTGCATTATATGGGTAATAATTCATGTTATATTGATAATATTGGGAGTAATAAGTATATTTATTATAGTTCTAGCGATAATAACTGCATAATATGGGTAATAATGCATGTTATATTGATAATAATATAAGTAATAAGTATAATTATTACATTTCTAGCGATAATAACTCCATTATATGGGTAATAATGCATGTTATATTGATAATAATATAAGTAATAAGTATAATTATTACAGTTCTAGAGATAATAACTGCATTATATGGGTAATAATGCACGTTATACTGGTAATAATATAAGTAGTAAGTACAATTATTACAGTTCTGGCTACAATAACTGCATTATATGGTTAATAATGCATGTTATATTGATAATATCGGGAGTAATAAGTATAATTATTATAGTTCTAGCGATAATAATAGTAAAATATGGCTAAGAGTGCATGTTATATTGATAATAGTAAAAGTAGTAAGTATCTTTATTTCAGTTCTAGCGATAATAACTGCATAATATGGGTAATAATGCATGTTATATTCATAATAATATAAGTAATAAGTATAATTATTACAGTTCTAGCGATAATAACTGCATTATATAGGTAATAATGCACGTTATATTGATAATAATATAAGTAATAAGTATAATTATTACAGTTCTAGCGATAATAACTGCATTATATGGGTAATAATGCACGTTATATTGCTAATAATATAAGTAATAAGTATAATTATTACAGTTCTATCGATAATAACTGCATAATATGGGTAATAATGCATGTTATATTGATAATAATAAAAGTACTAAGTATATTTATTATACTTCTGTCGATAATAACTGCATTATATGGGTAATAATGCATGTTATATTGATAATAATATAAGTAATTAGTATAATTATTACAGTTCTAGCGATAATAACTCCATTATATGGGTAATAATGCATGTTATATTGATAATAATATAAGTAATAAGTATAATTATTACAGTTCTAGCGATAATAACTGCATTATATAGGTAATAATGCACGTTATATTGCTAATAATATAAGTAATCAGTATAATTATTACAGTTCTAGCGATAATAATTGCATTATATGCGTAATAAGGCATGTTATACTGATAATATCGGGAGTAATAAGTATAATTATTATAGTTCTAGCGATAATAATAGTAAAATATAGCTAATAGTGCCTGTTATATTGATAATAATAAAAGTAATAAGTATATTTATTATACTTCCGTCGATAATAACTGCATTATATGGGTAATAATGCATGTTATATTGATAATAATATAAGTAATAAGTATAATTATTACAGTTCTAGCGATAATAACTCCATTATATGGGTAATAATGCATGTTACATTGATAATAATATTAGTAATAAGTATAATTATTACAGTTCTAGCGATAATAACTCCATTATATGGGTAATAATGCATGTTACATTGATAATAATATTAGTAATAAGTATAATTATTACAGTTCTAGTGATAATAACTGCATTATATAGGTAATAATGCACGTTATATTGCTAATAATATAAGTAATAAGTATAATTATTACAGTTCTAGCGATAATAATTGCATTATATGCGTAATAAGGCATGTTATATTGATAATATCGAGAGTAATAAGTATAATTATTACAGTTCTAGCGATAATAATTGCATTATATGCGTAATAAGGCATGTTATATTGATAATATCGGGAGTAATAAGTATAATTATTATAGTTCTAGCGATAATAATAGTAAAATACAGCTAATAGTGCCTGTTATATTGATAATAATAAATGTAATAAGTATATTTATTATACTGCTGTCGATAATAACTGCATTATATGGGTAATAATGCATGTTATATTGATAATAATATAAGTAATAAGTATAATTATTACAGTTCTAGCGATAATAACTCCATTGTATGGGTAATAATGCATGTTATATTGATAATAATATAAGTAATTAGTATAATTATTACAGTTCTAGCGACAATAACTCCATTATATGGGTAATAATGCATGTTATATTGATAATAATATAACTAATAAGTATAATTATTACAGTTCTAGCGGTAATAACTCCATTATATGGGTAATAATGCATGTTACATTGATAATAATATTAGTAATAAGTATAATTATTACAGTTCTAGCGATAATAACTCCATTATATGGGTAATAATGCATGTTACATTGACAATATCGGGAGTAATAAGTATAATTATCATAGTTCTAGCGATAATAATAGTAAAATATGGCTAATAGTGCATGTTATATTGATAATAGTAAAAGTAATAAGTATCTTTATTACAGTTCTATCGACAATAACTGCACAATATGGGTAATAATGCATGTTATATTGATGATAATATAAGTAATTAGTATAATTATTACAGTTCTAGCGATAATAACTCCATTATATGGGTAATAATGCATGTTATATTGATAATAATATAAGTAATAAGTATAATTATTACAGTTCTAGCGATAATAACTCCATTATATGGGTAATAATGCATGTTACATTGATAATAATATTAGTAATAAGTATAATTATTACAGTTCTGGAGATAATAACTGCATTATATGGGTAATAATGCATGTTATATTGATAATATTGGGAGTAATAAGTATATTCATTATAGTTCTTGCGATAATAACTGCATAATATGGGTAATAATGCATGTTATATTGATAATAATATAAGTAATAAGTATAATTATTACAGTTCTAGCGATAATAACTGCATTATATGGGTAATAATGCACGTTATATTGCTAATAATATAAGTAATAAGTATAATTATTACCGTTCTAGCGATAATAACTCCATTATATGGGTAATAATGCATGTTATATTGATAATAATATAAGTAGTAAGTATAATTATTACAGTTCTAGCGATAATAATTGCATTATATGCGTAATAAGGCATGTTATATTGATAATATCGGGAGTAATAAGTATAATTATTATAGTTCTAGCGATAATAATAGTAAAATATAGCTAATAGTGCCTGTTATATTGATAATAATAAAAGTAATAAGTATATTTATTATACTTCTGTCGATAATAACTGCATTATATGGGTAATAATGCATGTTATATTGATAATAATATAAGTAATTAGTATAATTATTACAGTTCTTGCGACAATAACTCCATTATAAGGGTAATAATGCATGTTATATTGATAATAATATAAGTAATAAGTATAATTATTACAGTTCTAGCGATAATAACTCCATTATATGGGTAATAATGCATGTTACATTGATAATAATATTAGTAATAAGTATAATTATTACAGTCCTAGCGATAATAACTGCATTATATGGGTAATAATGCACGTTATATTGCTAATAATATTAGTAATGAGTATAATTATTACAGTTCTAGCGATAATAACTGCATTATATGGGTAATAATGCATGTTATATTGATGATAATAAAAGTAATACGTATATTTATTATAGTTCTATCGATAATAACTGCATAATATGGGTAATAATGCATGTAATATTGATGATAATAAAAGTAATACGTATATTTATTACAGTTCTAGCGATAATAACTCCATTATATGGGTAATAATGCATGCTATATTGATAATAATATAAGTAATAAGTATAATTATTACAGCTCTAGCGATAATAACTGCATTATATAGGTAATAATGCACGTTATATTGCTAATAATATAAGTAATCAGTATAATTATTACAGTTCTAGCGATAATAATTGCATTATATGCGTAATAAGGCATGTTATACTGATAATATCGGGAGTAATAAGTATAATTATTATAGTTCTAGCGGTAATAGTAGTAAAATATAGCTAATAGTGCCTGTTGTATTGATAATAATAAAAGTAATAAGTATATTTATTATACATCTGTCGATAATAACTGCATTATATGGGTAATAATGCATGTTATATTGATAATAATATAAGTAATAAGTATAATTATTACAGTTCTAGCGATAATAACTGCATTATATGGGTAATAATGCACGTTATATTGCTAATAATATAAGTAATAAGTATAATTATTACAGTTCTAGCAATAATAACTGCATTATATGCGTAATAAGGCATGTTATATTGATAATATCGAGAGTAATAAGTATAATTATTACAGTTCTAGCGATAATAATTGCATTATATGCGTAATAAGGCATGTTATATTGATAATATCGGGAGTAATAAGTATAATTATTATAGTTCTAGCGATAATAATAGTAAAATACAGCTAATAGTGCCTGTTATATTGATAATAATAAATGTAATAAGTATATTTATTATACTGCTGTCGATAATAACTGCATTATATGGGTAATAATGCATGTTATATTGATAATAATATAAGTAATAAGTATAATTATTACAGTTCTAGCGATAATAACTCCATTGTATGGGTAATAATGCATGTTATATTTATAATAATATAAGTAATTAGTATAATTATTACAGTTCTAGCGACAATAACTCCATTATATGGGTAATAATGCATGTTATATTGATAATAATATAACTAATAAGTATAATTATTACAGTTCTAGCGGTAATAACTCCATTATATGGGTAATAATGCATGTTACATTGATAATAATATTAGTAATAAGTATAATTATTACAGTTCTAGCGATAATAACTCCATTATATGGGTAATAATGCATGTTACATTGACAATATCGGGAGTAATAAGTATAATTATCATAGTTCTAGCGATAATAATAGTAAAATATGGCTAATAGTGCATGTTATATTGATAATAGTAAAAGTAATAAGTATCTTTATTACAGTTCTATCGACAATAACTGCACAATATGGGTAATAATGCATGTTATATTGATGATAATATAAGTAATTAGTATAATTATTACAGTTCTAGCGATAATAACTCCATTATATGGGTAATAATGCATGTTATATTGATAATAATATAAGTAATAAGTATAATTATTACAGTTCTAGCGATAATAACTCCATTATATGGGTAATAATGCATGTTACATTGATAATAATATTAGTAATAAGTATAATTATTACAGTTCTGGAGATAATAACTGCATTATATGGGTAATAATGCATGTTATATTGATAATATTGGGAGTAATAAGTATATTCGTTATAGTTCTTGCGATAATAACTGCATAATATGGGTAATAATGCATGTTATATTGATAATAATATAAGTAATAAGTATAATTATTACAGTTCTAGCGATAATAACTGCATTATATGGGTAATAATGCACGTTATATTGCTAATAATATAAGTAATAAGTATAATTATTACAGTTCTAGCGATAATAACTCCATTATATGGGTAATAATGCATGTTATATTGATAATAATATAAGTAGTAAGTATAATTATTACAGTTCTAGCGATAATAATTGCATTATATGCGTAATAAGGCATGTTATATTGATAATATCGGGAGTAATAAGTATAATTATTATAGTTCTAGCGATAATAATAGTAAAATATAGCTAATAGTGCCTGTTATATTGATAATAATAAAAGTAATAAGTATATTTATTATACTTCTGTCGATAATAACTGCATTATATGGGTAATAATGCATGTTATATTGATAATAATATAAGTAATTAGTATAATTATTACAGTTCTTGCGACAATAACTCCATTATATGGGTAATAATGCATGTTATATTGATAATAATATAAGTAATAAGTATAATTATTACAGTTCTAGCGATAATAACTCCATTATATGGGTAATAATGCATGTTACATTGATAATAATATTAGTAATAAGTATAATTATTACAGTTCTAGCGATAATAACTCCATTATATGGGTAATAATGCATGTTACATTGATAATAATATTAGTAATAAGTATAATTATTACAGTTCTAGCGATAATAACTGCATTATGTAGGTAATAATGCACATTATATTGCTAATAATATAAGTAATAAGTATAATTATTACAGTTCTAGCGATAATAACTCCATTATATGGGTAATAATGCATGTTACATTGATAATAATATTAGTAATAAGTATAATTATTACAGTTCTAGCGATAATAACTCCATTATATGGGTAATAATGCATGTTACATTGATAATAATATTAGTAATAAGTATAATTATTACAGTTCTGGAGATAATAACTGCATTATATGGGTAATAATGCATGTTATATTGATAATATTGGCAGTAATAAGTATATTCATTATAGTTCTTGCGATAATAACTGCATAATATGGGTAATAATGCATGTTATATTGATAATAATATAAGTAATAAGTATAATTATTACAGTTCTAGCGATAATAACTCCATTATATGGGTAATAATGCATGTTACATTGATAATAATATTAGTAATAAGTATAATTATTACAGTTCTAGCGATAATAACTGCATTATGTAGGTAATAATGCACATTATATTGCTAATAATATAAGTAATAAGTATAATTATTACAGTTCTAGCGATAATAACTCCATTATATGGGTAATAATGCATGTTACATTGATAATAATATTAGTAATAAGTATAATTATTACAGTTCTAGCGATAATAACTCCATTATATGGGTAATAATGCATGTTACATTGATAATAATATTAGTAATAAGTATAATTATTACAGTTCTGGAGATAATAACTGCATTATATGGGTAATAATGCATGTTATATTGATAATATTGGGAGTAATAAGTATATTTATTACAGTTCTATCGATAATAACTGCATAATATGGGTAATAATGCATGTTATACTGATGATAATAAAAGTAATACGTATATTTATTATAGTTCTATCGATAATAACTGCATAATATGGGTAATAATGCATATTATATTGATGATAATAAAAGTAATACGTATATTTATTACAGTTCTAGCGATAATAACTCCATTGTATGGGTAATAATGCATGTTATATTGATAATAATATAAGTAATTAGTATAATTATTACAGTTCTAGCGACAATAACTCCATTATATGGGTAATAATGCATGTTATATTGATAATAATATAACTAATAAGTATAATTATTACAGTTCTAGCGGTAATAACTCCATTATATGGGTAATAATGCATGTTACATTGATAATAATATTAGTAATAAGTATAATTATTACAGTTCTAGCGATAATAACTCCATTATATGGGTAATAATGCATGTTACATTGATAATAATATTAGTAATAAGTATAATTATTACAGTTCTGGAGATAATAACTGCATTATATGGGTAATAATGCATGTTATATTGATAATATTGGGAGTAATAAGTATATTCATTATAGTTCTTGCGATAATAACTGCATAATATGGGTAATAATGCATGTTATATTGATAATAATATAAGTAATAAGTATAATTATTACAGTTCTAGCGATAATAACTGCATTATATGGGTAATAATGCACGTTATATTGCTAATAATATAAGTAATAAGTATAATTATTACAGTTCTAGCGATAATAACTCCATTATATGGGTAATAATGCATGTTATATTGATAATAATATAAGTAGTAAGTATAATTATTACAGTTCTAGCGATGATAACTGCATTATATGGGTAATAATGCATGTTATATTGATAATATTGGGAGTAATAAGTATATTTATTATAGTTCTAGCGATAATAACTGCATAATATGGGTAATAATGCATGTTATATTGATAATAATATAAGTAATAAGTATAATTATTACAGTTCTAGCGATAATAACTCCATTATATGGGTAATAATGCATGTTATATTGATAATAATATAAGTAATAAGTAGAATTATTACAGTTCTAGAGATAATAACTGCATTATATGGGTAATAATGCACGTTATACTGCTAATAATATAAGTAATAAGTGTAATTATTACAGTTCTAGCGATAATAATTGCATTATATGCGTAATAAGGCATGTTATATTGATAATATCGGGAGTAATAAGTATAATTATTATAGTTCTAGCGATAATAATAGTAAAATATAGCTAATAGTGCCTGTTATATTGATAATAATAAAAGTAATAAGTATATTTATTATACTTCTGTCGATAATAACTGCATTATATGGGTAATAATGCATGTTATATTGATAATAATATAAGTAATAAGTATAATTATTACAGTTCTAGAGATAATAACTGCATTATATGGGTAATAATGCACGTTATACTGGTAATAATATAAGTAGTAAGTACAATTATTACAGTTCTGGCTACAATAACTGCATTATATGGTTAATAATGCATGTTATATTGATAATATCGGGAGTAATAAGTATAATTATTATAGTTCTAGCGATAATAATAGTAAAATATGGCTAAGAGTGCATGTTATATTGATAATAGTAAAAGTAGTAAGTATCTTTATTTCAGTTCTAGCGATAATAACTGCATAATATGGGTAATAATGCATGTTATATTCATAATAATATAAGTAATAAGTATAATTATTACAGTTCTAGCGATAATAACTGCATTATATAGGTAATAATGCACGTTATATTGATAATAATATAAGTAATAAGTATAATTATTACAGTTCTAGCGATAATAACTGCATTATATGGGTAATAATGCACGTTATATTGCTAATAATATAAGTAATAAGTATAATTATTACAGTTCTATCGATAATAACTGCATAATATGGGTAATAATGCATGTTATATTGATAATAATAAAAGTACTAAGTATATTTATTATACTTCTGTCGATAATAACTGCATTATATGGGTAATAATGCATGTTATATTGATAATAATATAAGTAATTAGTATAATTATTACAGTTCTAGCGATAATAACTCCATTATATGGGTAATAATGCATGTTATATTGATAATAATATAAGTAATAAGTATAATTATTACAGTTCTAGCGATAATAACTGCATTATATAGGTAATAATGCACGTTATATTGCTAATAATATAAGTAATCAGTATAATTATTACAGTTCTAGCGATAATAATTGCATTATATGCGTAATAAGGCATGTTATACTGATAATATCGGGAGTAATAAGTATAATTATTATAGTTCTAGCGATAATAATAGTAAAATATAGCTAATAGTGCCTGTTATATTGATAATAATAAAAGTAATAAGTATATTTATTATACTTCCGTCGATAATAACTGCATTATATGGGTAATAATGCATGTTATATTGATAATAATATAAGTAATAAGTATAATTATTACAGTTCTAGCGATAATAACTCCATTATATGGGTAATAATGCATGTTACATTGATAATAATATTAGTAATAAGTATAATTATTACAGTTCTAGCGATAATAACTCCATTATATGGGTAATAATGCATGTTACATTGATAATAATATTAGTAATAAGTATAATTATTACAGTTCTAGTGATAATAACTGCATTATATAGGTAATAATGCACGTTATATTGCTAATAATATAAGTAATAAGTATAATTATTACAGTTCTAGCGATAATAATTGCATTATATGCGTAATAAGGCATGTTATATTGATAATATCGAGAGTAATAAGTATAATTATTACAGTTCTAGCGATAATAATTGCATTATATGCGTAATAAGGCATGTTATATTGATAATATCGGGAGTAATAAGTATAATTATTATAGTTCTAGCGATAATAATAGTAAAATACAGCTAATAGTGCCTGTTATATTGATAATAATAAATGTAATAAGTATATTTATTATACTGCTGTCGATAATAACTGCATTATATGGGTAATAATGCATGTTATATTGATAATAATATAAGTAATAAGTATAATTATTACAGTTCTAGCGATAATAACTCCATTGTATGGGTAATAATGCATGTTATATTGATAATAATATAAGTAATTAGTATAATTATTACAGTTCTAGCGACAATAACTCCATTATATGGGTAATAATGCATGTTATATTGATAATAATATAACTAATAAGTATAATTATTACAGTTCTAGCGGTAATAACTCCATTATATGGGTAATAATGCATGTTACATTGATAATAATATTAGTAATAAGTATAATTATTACAGTTCTAGCGATAATAACTCCATTATATGGGTAATAATGCATGTTACATTGACAATATCGGGAGTAATAAGTATAATTATCATAGTTCTAGCGATAATAATAGTAAAATATGGCTAATAGTGCATGTTATATTGATAATAGTAAAAGTAATAAGTATCTTTATTACAGTTCTATCGACAATAACTGCACAATATGGGTAATAATGCATGTTATATTGATGATAATATAAGTAATTAGTATAATTATTACAGTTCTAGCGATAATAACTCCATTATATGGGTAATAATGCATGTTATATTGATAATAATATAAGTAATAAGTATAATTATTACAGTTCTAGCGATAATAACTCCATTATATGGGTAATAATGCATGTTACATTGATAATAATATTAGTAATAAGTATAATTATTACAGTTCTGGAGATAATAACTGCATTATATGGGTAATAATGCATGTTATATTGATAATATTGGGAGTAATAAGTATATTCATTATAGTTCTTGCGATAATAACTGCATAATATGGGTAATAATGCATGTTATATTGATAATAATATAAGTAATAAGTATAATTATTACAGTTCTAGCGATAATAACTGCATTATATGGGTAATAATGCACGTTATATTGCTAATAATATAAGTAATAAGTATAATTATTACCGTTCTAGCGATAATAACTCCATTATATGGGTAATAATGCATGTTATATTGATAATAATATAAGTAGTAAGTATAATTATTACAGTTCTAGCGATAATAATTGCATTATATGCGTAATAAGGCATGTTATATTGATAATATCGGGAGTAATAAGTATAATTATTATAGTTCTAGCGATAATAATAGTAAAATATAGCTAATAGTGCCTGTTATATTGATAATAATAAAAGTAATAAGTATATTTATTATACTTCTGTCGATAATAACTGCATTATATGGGTAATAATGCATGTTATATTGATAATAATATAAGTAATTAGTATAATTATTACAGTTCTTGCGACAATAACTCCATTATAAGGGTAATAATGCATGTTATATTGATAATAATATAAGTAATAAGTATAATTATTACAGTTCTAGCGATAATAACTCCATTATATGGGTAATAATGCATGTTACATTGATAATAATATTAGTAATAAGTATAATTATTACAGTCCTAGCGATAATAACTGCATTATATGGGTAATAATGCACGTTATATTGCTAATAATATTAGTAATGAGTATAATTATTACAGTTCTAGCGATAATAACTGCATTATATGGGTAATAATGCATGTTATATTGATGATAATAAAAGTAATACGTATATTTATTATAGTTCTATCGATAATAACTGCATAATATGGGTAATAATGCATGTAATATTGATGATAATAAAAGTAATACGTATATTTATTACAGTTCTAGCGATAATAACTCCATTATATGGGTAATAATGCATGCTATATTGATAATAATATAAGTAATAAGTATAATTATTACAGCTCTAGCGATAATAACTGCATTATATAGGTAATAATGCACGTTATATTGCTAATAATATAAGTAATCAGTATAATTATTACAGTTCTAGCGATAATAATTGCATTATATGCGTAATAAGGCATGTTATACTGATAATATCGGGAGTAATAAGTATAATTATTATAGTTCTAGCGGTAATAGTAGTAAAATATAGCTAATAGTGCCTGTTGTATTGATAATAATAAAAGTAATAAGTATATTTATTATACATCTGTCGATAATAACTGCATTATATGGGTAATAATGCATGTTATATTGATAATAATATAAGTAATAAGTATAATTATTACAGTTCTAGCGATAATAACTGCATTATATGGGTAATAATGCACGTTATATTGCTAATAATATAAGTAATAAGTATAATTATTACAGTTCTAGCAATAATAACTGCATTATATGCGTAATAAGGCATGTTATATTGATAATATCGAGAGTAATAAGTATAATTATTACAGTTCTAGCGATAATAATTGCATTATATGCGTAATAAGGCATGTTATATTGATAATATCGGGAGTAATAAGTATAATTATTATAGTTCTAGCGATAATAATAGTAAAATACAGCTAATAGTGCCTGTTATATTGATAATAATAAATGTAATAAGTATATTTATTATACTGCTGTCGATAATAACTGCATTATATGGGTAATAATGCATGTTATATTGATAATAATATAAGTAATAAGTATAATTATTACAGTTCTAGCGATAATAACTCCATTGTATGGGTAATAATGCATGTTATATTTATAATAATATAAGTAATTAGTATAATTATTACAGTTCTAGCGACAATAACTCCATTATATGGGTAATAATGCATGTTATATTGATAATAATATAACTAATAAGTATAATTATTACAGTTCTAGCGGTAATAACTCCATTATATGGGTAATAATGCATGTTACATTGATAATAATATTAGTAATAAGTATAATTATTACAGTTCTAGCGATAATAACTCCATTATATGGGTAATAATGCATGTTACATTGATAATAATATTAGTAATAAGTATAATTATTACAGTTCTAGCGATAATAACTCCATTATATGGGTAATAATGCATGTTACATTGATAATAATATTAGTAATAAGTATAATTATTACAGTTCTGGAGATAATAACTGCATTATATGGGTAATAATGCATGTTATATTGATAATATTGGCAGTAATAGGTATATTCATTATAGTTCTTGCGATAATAACTGCATAATATGGGTAATAATGCATGTTATATTGATAATAATATAAGTAATAAGTATAATTATTACAGTTCTAGCGATAATAACTCCATTATATGGGTAATAATGCATGTTACATTGATAATAATATTAGTAATAAGTATAATTATTACAGTTCTAGCGATAATAACTGCATTATGTAGGTAATAATGCACATTATATTGCTAATAATATAAGTAATAAGTATAATTATTACAGTTCTAGCGATAATAACTCCATTATATGGGTAATAATGCATGTTACATTGATAATAATATTAGTAATAAGTATAATTATTACAGTTCTAGCGATAATAACTCCATTATATGGGTAATAATGCATGTTACATTGATAATAATATTAGTAATAAGTATAATTATTACAGTTCTGGAGATAATAACTGCATTATATGGGTAATAATGCATGTTATATTGATAATATTGGGAGTAATAAGTATATTTATTACAGTTCTATCGATAATAACTGCATAATATGGGTAATAATGCATGTTATACTGATGATAATAAAAGTAATACGTATATTTATTATAGTTCTATCGATAATAACTGCATAATATGGGTAATAATGCATATTATATTGATGATAATAAAAGTAATACGTATATTTATTACAGTTCTAGCGATAATAACTCCATTGTATGGGTAATAATGCATGTTATATTGATAATAATATAAGTAATTAGTATAATTATTACAGTTCTAGCGACAATAACTCCATTATATGGGTAATAATGCATGTTATATTGATAATAATATAACTAATAAGTATAATTATTACAGTTCTAGCGGTAATAACTCCATTATATGGGTAATAATGCATGTTACATTGATAATAATATTAGTAATAAGTATAATTATTACAGTTCTAGCGATAATAACTCCATTATATGGGTAATAATGCATGTTACATTGATAATAATATTAGTAATAAGTATAATTATTACAGTTCTGGAGATAATAACTGCATTATATGGGTAATAATGCATGTTATATTGATAATATTGGGAGTAATAAGTATATTCATTATAGTTCTTGCGATAATAACTGCATAATATGGGTAATAATGCATGTTATATTGATAATAATATAAGTAATAAGTATAATTATTACAGTTCTAGCGATAATAACTGCATTATATGGGTAATAATGCACGTTATATTGCTAATAATATAAGTAATAAGTATAATTATTACAGTTCTAGCGATAATAACTCCATTATATGGGTAATAATGCATGTTATATTGATAATAATATAAGTAGTAAGTATAATTATTACAGTTCTAGCGATGATAACTGCATTATATGGGTAATAATGCATGTTATATTGATAATATTGGGAGTAATAAGTATATTTATTATAGTTCTAGCGATAATAACTGCATAATATGGGTAATAATGCATGTTATATTGATAATAATATAAGTAATAAGTATAATTATTACAGTTCTAGCGATAATAACTCCATTATATGGGTAATAATGCATGTTATATTGATAATAATATAAGTAATAAGTAGAATTATTACAGTTCTAGAGATAATAACTGCATTATATGGGTAATAATGCACGTTATACTGCTAATAATATAAGTAATAAGTGTAATTATTACAGTTCTAGCGATAATAATTGCATTATATGCGTAATAAGGCATGTTATATTGATAATATCGGGAGTAATAAGTATAATTATTATAGTTCTAGCGATAATAATAGTAAAATATAGCTAATAGTGCCTGTTATATTGATAATAATAAAAGTAATAAGTATATTTATTATACTTCTGTCGATAATAACTGCATTATATGGGTAATAATGCATGTTATATTGATAATAATATAAGTAATTAGTATAATTATTACAGTTCTTGCGACAATAACTCCATTATATGGGTAATAATGCATGTTATATTGATAATAATATAAGTAATAAGTATAATTATTACAGTTCTAGCGATAATAACTCCATTATATGGGTAATAATGCATGTTACATTGATAATAATATTAGTAATAAGTATAATTATTACAGTTCTAGCGATAATAACTCCATTATATGGGTAATAATGCATGTTACATTGATAATAATATTAGTAATAAGTATAATTATTACAGTTCTAGCGATAATAACTGCATTATATAGGTAATCATGCACATTATATTGCTAATAATATAAGTAATAAGTATAATTATTACAGTTCTAGCGATAATAACTCCATTATATGGGTAATAATGCATGTTACATTGATAATAATATTAGTAATAAGTATAATTATTACAGTTCTGGAGATAATAACTGCATTATATGGGTAATAATGCATGTTATATTGATAATATTGGGAGTAATAAGTATATTCATTATAGTTCTTGCGACAATAACTGCATAATATGGGTAATAATGCATGTTATATTGATAATAATATAAGTAATAAGTATAATTATTACAGTTCTAGCGATAATAACTGCATTATATGGGTAATAATGCACGTTATATTGCTAATAATATAAGTAATAAGTATAATTATTACAGTTCTAGCGATAATAACTCCATTATATGGGTAATAATGCATGTTATATTGATAATAATATAAGTAATAAGTATAATTATTACAGTTCTAGCGATAATAACTCCATTATATGGGTAATAATGCATGTTACATTGATAATAATATTAGTAATAAGTATAATTATTACAGTTCTGGAGATAATAACTGCATTATATGGGTAATAATGCATGTTATATTGATAATAATATAAGTAATAAGTATAATTATTACAGTTCTAGCGATAATAACTCCATTATATGGGTAATAATGCATGTTACATTGATAATAATATTAGTAATAAGTATAATTATTACAGTTCTGGAGATAATAACTGCATTATATGGGTAATAATGCATGTTATATTGATAATATTGGGAGTAATAAGTATATTCATTATAGTTCTTGCGATAATAACTGCATAATATGGGTAATAATGCATGTTATATTGATAATAATATAAGTAATAAGTATAATTATTACAGTTCTAGCGATAATAACTGCATTATATGGGTAATAATGCACGTTATATTGCTAATAACTTAAGTAATAAGTATAATTATTACAGTTCTAGCGATAATAACTCCATTATATGGGTAATAATGCATGTTATATTGATAATAATATAAGTAGTAAGTATAATTATTACAGTTCTAGCGATAATAATTGCATTATATGCGTAATAAGGCATGTTATATTGATAATATCGGGAGTAATAAGTATAATTATTATAGTTCTAGCGATAATAATAGTAAAATATAGCTAATACTGCCTGTTATATTGATAATAATAAAAGTAATAAGTATATTTATTATACTTCTGTCGATAATAACTGCATTATATGGGTAATAATGCATGTTATATTGATAATAATATAAGTAATTAGTATAATTATTACAGTTCTTGCGACAATAACTCCATTATATGGGTAATAATGCATGTTATATTGATAATAATATAAGTAATAAGTATAATTATTACAGTTCTAGCGATAATAACTGCATTATATGGGTAATAATGCACGTTATATTGCTAATAATATAAGTAATAAGTATAATTATTACAGTTCTTGCGATAATAATTGCATTAAATGCGTATTAAGGCATGTTATATTGATAATAATATAAGTAATAAGTATAATTATTACAGTTCCAGCGATAATAACTGCATTATATGGGTAATAATGCACGTTATATTGCTAATAATATAAGTGATAAGTATAATTATTACAGTTCTAGCGATAATAACTCCATTATATGGGTAATAATGCATGTTACATTGATAATAATATTAGTAATAAGTATAATTATTACAGTTCTGGAGATAATAACTGCATTATATGGGTAATAATGCATGTTATATTGATAATAATATAAGTAGTAAGTATAATTATTACAGTTCTAGCGATAATAATTGCATTATATGCGTAATAAGGCATGTTATATTGATAATATCGGGAGTAATAAGTATAATTATTATAGTTCTAGCGATAATAATAGTAAAATATAGCTAATAGTGCCTGTTATATTGATAATAATAAAAGTAATAAGTATATTTATTATACTTCTGTCGATAATAACTGCATTATATGGGTAATAATGCATGTTATATTGATAATAATATAAGTAATTAGTATAATTATTACAGTTCTTGCGACAATAACTCCATTATATGGGTAATAATGCATGTTATATTGATAATAATATAAGTAATAAGTATAATTATTACAGTTCTGGAGATAATAACTGCATTATATGGGTAATAATGCATGTTATATTGATAATAATATAAGTAATAAGTATAATTATTACAGTTCTAGCGATAATAACTCCATTATATGGGTAATAATGCATGTTACATTGATAATAATATTAGTAATAAGTATAATTATTACAGTTCTAGCGATAATAACTCCATTATATGGGTAATAATGCATGTTATATTGATAATAATATAAGTAGTAAGTATAATTATTACAGTTCTAGCGATAATAATTGCATTATATGCGTAATAAGGCATGTTATATTGATAATATCGGGAGTAATAAGTATAATTATTATAGTTCTAGCGATAATAATAGTAAAATATAGCTAATAGTGCCAGTTATATTGATAATAATAAAAGTAATAAGTATATTTATTATACTTCTGTCGATAATAACTGCATTATATGGGTAATAATGCATGTTATATTGATAATAATATAAGTAATTAGTATAATTATTACAGTTCTTGCGACAATAACTCCATTATATGGGTAATAATGCATGTTATATTGATAATAATATAAGTAATAAGTATAATTATTACAGTTCTAGCGATAATAACTCCATTATATGGGTAATAATGCATGTTACATTGATAATAATATTAGTAATAAGTATAATTATTACAGTTCTAGCGATAATAACTCCATTATATGGGTAATAATGCATGTTACATTGATAATAATATTAGTAATAAGTATAATTATTACAGTTCTAGCGATAATAACTGCATTATGTAGGTAATAATGCACATTATATTGCTAATAATATAAGTAATAAGTATAATTATTACAGTTCTAGCGATAATAACTCCATTATATGGGTAATAATGCATGTTACATTGATAATAATATTAGTAATAAGTATAATTATTACAGTTCTAGCGATAATAACTCCATTATATGGGTAATAATGCATGTTACATTGATAATAATATTAGTAATAAATATAATTATTACAGTTCTGGAGATAATAACTGCATTATATGGGTAATAATGCATGTTATATTGATAATATTGGCAGTAATAAGTATATTCATTATAGTTCTTGCGATAATAACTGCATAATATGGGTAATAATGCATGTTATATTGATAATAATATAAGTAATAAGTATAATTATTACAGTTCTAGCGATAATAACTGCATTATATGGGTAATAATGCACGTTATATTGCTAATAATATAAGTAATAAGTATAATTATTACAGTTCTTGCGATAATAATTGCGTTAAATGCGTATTAAGGCATGTTATATTGATAATAATATAAGTAATAAGTATAATTATTACAGTTCCAGCGATAATAACTGCATTATATGGGTAATAATGCACGTTATATTGCTAATAATATAAGTGATAAGTATAATTATTACAGTTCTAGCGATAATAACTCCATTATATGGGTAATAATGCATGTTACATTGATAATAATATTAGTAATAAGTATAATTATTACAGTTCTGGAGATAATAACTGCATTATATGGGTAATAATGCATGTTATATTGATAATATTGGGAGTAATAAGTATATTTATTACAGTTCTATCGATAATAACTGCATAATATGGGTAATAATGCATGTTATACTGATGATAATAAAAGTAATACGTATATTTATTATAGTTCTATCGATAATAACTGCATAATATGGGTAATAATGCATATTATATTGATGATAATAAAAGTAATACGTATATTTATTACAGTTCTAGCGATAATAACTCCATTGTATGGGTAATAATGCATGTTATATTGATAATAATATAAGTAATTAGTATAATTATTACAGTTCTAGCGACAATAACTCCATTATATGGGTAATAATGCATGTTATATTGATAATAATATAACTAATAAGTATAATTATTACAGTTCTAGCGGTAATAACTCCATTATATGGGTAATAATGCATGTTACATTGATAATAATATTAGTAATAAGTATAATTATTACAGTTCTAGCGATAATAACTCCATTATATGGGTAATAATGCATGTTACATTGACAATATCGGGAGTAATAAGTATAATTATCATAGTTCTAGCGATAATAATAGTAAAATATGGCTAATAGTGCATGTTATATTGATAATAGTAAAAGTAATAAGTATCTTTATTACAGTTCTATCGACAATAACTGCACAATATGGGTAATAATGCATGTTATATTGATGATAATATAAGTAATTAGTATAATTATTACAGTTCTAGCGATAATAACTCCATTATATGGGTAATAATGCATGTTATATTGATAATAATATAAGTAATAAGTATAATTATTACAGTTCTAGCGATAATAACTCCATTATATGGGTAATAATGCATGTTACATTGATAATAATATTAGTAATAAGTATAATTATTACAGTTCTGGAGATAATAACTGCATTATATGGGTAATAATGCATGTTATATTGATAATATTGGGAGTAATAAGTATATTCATTATAGTTCTTGCGATAATAACTGCATAATATGGGTAATAATGCATGTTATATTGATAATAATATAAGTAATAAGTATAATTATTACAGTTCTAGCGATAATAACTGCATTATATGGGTAATAATGCACGTTATATTGCTAATAATATAAGTAATAAGTATAATTATTACAGTTCTAGCGATAATAACTCCATTATATGGGTAATAATGCATGTTATATTGATAATAATATAAGTAGTAAGTATAATTATTACAGTTCTTGCGACAATAACTCCATTATATGGGTAATAATGCATGTTATATTGATAATAATATAAGTAATAAGTATAATTATTACAGTTCTGGAGATAATAACTGCATTATATGGGTAATAATGCATGTTATATTGATAATAATATAAGTAATAAGTATAATTATTACAGTTCTAGCGATAATAACTCCATTATATGGGTAATAATGCATGTTACATTGATAATAATATTAGTAATAAGTATAATTATTACAGTTCTAGCGATAATAACTCCATTATATGGGTAATAATGCATGTTATATTGATAATAATATAAGTAGTAAGTATAATTATTACAGTTCTAGCGATAATAATTGCATTATATGCGTAATAAGGCATGTTATATTGATAATATCGGGAGTAATAAGTATAATTATTATAGTTCTAGCGATAATAATAGTAAAATATAGCTAATAGTGCCAGTTATATTGATAATAATAAAAGTAATAAGTATATTTATTATACTTCTGTCGATAATAACTGCATTATATGGGTAATAATGCATGTTATATTGATAATAATATAAGTAATTAGTATAATTATTACAGTTCTTGCGACAATAACTCCATTATATGGGTAATAATGCATGTTATATTGATAATAATATAAGTAATAAGTATAATTATTACAGTTCTAGCGATAATAACTCCATTATATGGGTAATAATGCATGTTACATTGATAATAATATTAGTAATAAGTATAATTATTACAGTTCTAGCGATAATAACTCCATTATATGGGTAATAATGCATGTTACATTGATAATAATATTAGTAATAAGTATAATTATTACAGTTCTAGCGATAATAACTGCATTATGTAGGTAATAATGCACATTATATTGCTAATAATATAAGTAATAAGTATAATTATTACAGTTCTAGCGATAATAACTCCATTATATGGGTAATAATGCATGTTACATTGATAATAATATTAGTAATAAGTATAATTATTACAGTTCTAGCGATAATAACTCCATTATATGGGTAATAATGCATGTTACATTGATAATAATATTAGTAATAAATATAATTATTACAGTTCTGGAGATAATAACTGCATTATATGGGTAATAATGCATGTTATATTGATAATATTGGCAGTAATAAGTATATTCATTATAGTTCTTGCGATAATAACTGCATAATATGGGTAATAATGCATGTTATATTGATAATAATATAAGTAATAAGTATAATTATTACAGTTCTAGCGATAATAACTGCATTATATGGGTAATAATGCACGTTATATTGCTAATAATATAAGTAATAAGTATAATTATTACAGTTCTTGCGATAATAATTGCGTTAAATGCGTATTAAGGCATGTTATATTGATAATAATATAAGTAATAAGTATAATTATTACAGTTCCAGCGATAATAACTGCATTATATGGGTAATAATGCACGTTATATTGCTAATAATATAAGTGATAAGTATAATTATTACAGTTCTAGCGATAATAACTCCATTATATGGGTAATAATGCATGTTACATTGATAATAATATTAGTAATAAGTATAATTATTACAGTTCTGGAGATAATAACTGCATTATATGGGTAATAATGCATGTTATATTGATAATATTGGGAGTAATAAGTATATTTATTACAGTTCTATCGATAATAACTGCATAATATGGGTAATAATGCATGTTATACTGATGATAATAAAAGTAATACGTATATTTATTATAGTTCTATCGATAATAACTGCATAATATGGGTAATAATGCATATTATATTGATGATAATAAAAGTAATACGTATATTTATTACAGTTCTAGCGATAATAACTCCATTGTATGGGTAATAATGCATGTTATATTGATAATAATATAAGTAATTAGTATAATTATTACAGTTCTAGCGACAATAACTCCATTATATGGGTAATAATGCATGTTATATTGATAATAATATAACTAATAAGTATAATTATTACAGTTCTAGCGGTAATAACTCCATTATATGGGTAATAATGCATGTTACATTGATAATAATATTAGTAATAAGTATAATTATTACAGTTCTAGCGATAATAACTCCATTATATGGGTAATAATGCATGTTACATTGACAATATCGGGAGTAATAAGTATAATTATCATAGTTCTAGCGATAATAATAGTAAAATATGGCTAATAGTGCATGTTATATTGATAATAGTAAAAGTAATAAGTATCTTTATTACAGTTCTATCGACAATAACTGCACAATATGGGTAATAATGCATGTTATATTGATGATAATATAAGTAATTAGTATAATTATTACAGTTCTAGCGATAATAACTCCATTATATGGGTAATAATGCATGTTATATTGATAATAATATAAGTAATAAGTATAATTATTACAGTTCTAGCGATAATAACTCCATTATATGGGTAATAATGCATGTTACATTGATAATAATATTAGTAATAAGTATAATTATTACAGTTCTGGAGATAATAACTGCATTATATGGGTAATAATGCATGTTATATTGATAATATTGGGAGTAATAAGTATATTCATTATAGTTCTTGCGATAATAACTGCATAATATGGGTAATAATGCATGTTATATTGATAATAATATAAGTAATAAGTATAATTATTACAGTTCTAGCGATAATAACTGCATTATATGGGTAATAATGCACGTTATATTGCTAATAATATAAGTAATAAGTATAATTATTACAGTTCTAGCGATAATAACTCCATTATATGGGTAATAATGCATGTTATATTGATAATAATATAAGTAGTAAGTATAATTATTACAGTTCTAGCGATGATAACTGCATTATATGGGTAATAATGCATGTTATATTGATAATATTGGGAGTAATAAGTATATTTATTATAGTTCTAGCGATAATAACTGCATAATATGGGTAATAATGCATGTTATATTGATAATAATATAAGTAATAAGTATAATTATTACAGTTCTAGCGATAATAACTCCATTATATGGGTAATAATGCATGTTATATTGATAATAATATAAGTAATAAGTAGAATTATTACAGTTCTAGAGATAATAACTGCATTATATGGGTAATAATGCACGTTATACTGCTAATAATATAAGTAATAAGTGTAATTATTACAGTTCTAGCGATAATAATTGCATTATATGCGTAATAAGGCATGTTATATTGATAATATCGGGAGTAATAAGTATAATTATTATAGTTCTAGCGATAATAATAGTAAAATATAGCTAATAGTGCCTGTTATATTGATAATAATAAAAGTAATAAGTATATTTATTATACTTCTGTCGATAATAACTGCATTATATGGGTAATAATGCATGTTATATTGATAATAATATAAGTAATTAGTATAATTATTACAGTTCTTGCGACAATAACTCCATTATATGGGTAATAATGCATGTTATATTGATAATAATATAAGTAATAAGTGTAATTATTACAGTTCTAGCGATAATAATTGCATTATATGCGTAATAAGGCATGTTATATTGATAATATCGGGAGTAATAAGTATAATTATTATAGTTCTAGCGATAATAATAGTAAAATATAGCTAATAGTGCCTGTTATATTGATAATAATAAAAGTAATAAGTATATTTATTATACTTCTGTCGATAATAACTCCATTATATGGGTAATAATGCATGTTATATTGATAATAATATAAGTAATAAGTAGAATTATTACAGTTCTAGAGATAATAACTGCATTATATGGGTAATAATGCACGTTATACTGCTAATAATATAAGTAATAAGTGTAATTATTACAGTTCTAGCGATAATAATTGCATTATATGCGTAATAAGGCATGTTATATTGATAATATCGGGAGTAATAAGTATAATTATTATAGTTCTAGCGATAATAATAGTAAAATATAGCTAATAGTGCCTGTTATATTGATAATAATAAAAGTAATAAGTATATTTATTATACTTCTGTCGATAATAACTGCATTATATGGGTAATAATGCATGTTATATTGATAATAATATAAGTAATTAGTATAATTATTACAGTTCTTGCGACAATAACTCCATTATATGGGTAATAATGCATGTTATATTGATAATAATATAAGTAATAAGTATAATTATTACAGTTCTAGCGATAATTAACTCCATTATATGGGTAATAATGCATGTTACATTGATAATAATATTAGTAATAAGTATAATTATTACAGTTCTAGCGACAATAACTCCATTATATGGGTAATAATGCATGTTACATTGATAATAATATTAGTAATAAGTATAATTATTACAGTTCTAGCGATAATAACTGCATTATATAGGTAATCATGCACATTATATTGCTAATAATATAAGTAATAAGTATAATTATTACAGTTCTAGCGATAATAACTCCATTATATGGGTAATAATGCATGTTACATTGATAATAATATTAGTAATAAGTATAATTATTACAGTTCTGGAGATAATAACTGCATTATATGGGTAATAATGCATGTTATATTGATAATATTGGGAGTAATAAGTATATTCATTATAGTTCTTGCGACAATAACTGCATAATATGGGTAATAATGCATGTTATATTGATAATAATATAAGTAATAAGTATAATTATTACAGTTCTAGCGATAATAACTGCATTATATGGGTAATAATGCACGTTATATTGCTAATAATATAAGTAATAAGTATAATTATTACAGTTCTAGCGATAATAACTCCATTATATGGGTAATAATGCATGTTATATTGATAATAATATAAGTAATAAGTATAATTATTACAGTTCTAGCGATAATAACTCCATTATATGGGTAATAATGCATGTTACATTGATAATAATATTAGTAATAAGTATAATTATTACAGTTCTGGAGATAATAACTGCATTATATGGGTAATAATGCATGTTATATTGATAATATTGGGAGTAATAAGTATATTCATTATAGTTCTTGCGATAATAACTGCATAATATGGGTAATAATGCATGTTATATTGATAATAATATAAGTAATAAGTATAATTATTACAGTTCTAGCGATAATAACTGCATTATATGGGTAATAATGCACGTTATATTGCTAATAATATAAGTAATAAGTATAATTATTACAGTTCTAGCGATAATAACTCCATTATATGGGTAATAATGCATGTTATATTGATAATAATATAAGTAGTAAGTATAATTATTACAGTTCTAGCGATGATAACTGCATTATATGGGTAATAATGCATGTTATATTGATAATATTGGGAGTAATAAGTATAATTATTATAGTTCTAGCGATAATAATAGTAAAATATAGCTAATAGTGCCTGTTATATTGATAATAATAAAAGTAATAAGTATATTTATTATACTTCTGTCGATAATAACTCCATTATATGGGTAATAATGCATGTTATATTGATAATAATATAAGTAATAAGTAGAATTATTACAGTTCTAGAGATAATAACTGCATTATATGGGTAATAATGCACGTTATACTGCTAATAATATAAGTAATAAGTGTAATTATTACAGTTCTAGCGATAATAATTGCATTATATGCGTAATAAGGCATGTTATATTGATAATATCGGGAGTAATAAGTATAATTATTATAGTTCTAGCGATAATAATAGTAAAATATAGCTAATAGTGCCTGTTATATTGATAATAATAAAAGTAATAAGTATATTTATTATACTTCTGTCGATAATAACTGCATTATATGGGTAATAATGCATGTTATATTGATAATAATATAAGTAATTAGTATAATTATTACAGTTCTTGCGACAATAACTCCATTATATGGGTAATAATGCATGTTATATTGATAATAATATAAGTAATAAGTGTAATTATTACAGTTCTAGCGATAATAATTGCATTATATGCGTAATAAGGCATGTTATATTGATAATATCGGGAGTAATAAGTATAATTATTATAGTTCTAGCGATAATAATAGTAAAATATAGCTAATAGTGCCTGTTATATTGATAATAATAAAAGTAATAAGTATATTTATTATACTTCTGTCGATAATAACTCCATTATATGGGTAATAATGCATGTTATATTGATAATAATATAAGTAATAAGTAGAATTATTACAGTTCTAGAGATAATAACTGCATTATATGGGTAATAATGCACGTTATACTGCTAATAATATAAGTAATAAGTGTAATTATTACAGTTCTAGCGATAATAATTGCATTATATGCGTAATAAGGCATGTTATATTGATAATATCGGGAGTAATAAGTATAATTATTATAGTTCTAGCGATAATAATAGTAAAATATAGCTAATAGTGCCTGTTATATTGATAATAATAAAAGTAATAAGTATATTTATTATACTTCTGTCGATAATAACTGCATTATATGGGTAATAATGCATGTTATATTGATAATAATATAAGTAATTAGTATAATTATTACAGTTCTTGCGACAATAACTCCATTATATGGGTAATAATGCATGTTATATTGATAATAATATAAGTAATAAGTATAATTATTACAGTTCTAGCGATAATTAACTCCATTATATGGGTAATAATGCATGTTACATTGATAATAATATTAGTAATAAGTATAATTATTACAGTTCTAGCGACAATAACTCCATTATATGGGTAATAATGCATGTTACATTGATAATAATATTAGTAATAAGTATAATTATTACAGTTCTAGCGATAATAACTGCATTATATAGGTAATCATGCACATTATATTGCTAATAATATAAGTAATAAGTATAATTATTACAGTTCTAGCGATAATAACTCCATTATATGGGTAATAATGCATGTTACATTGATAATAATATTAGTAATAAGTATAATTATTACAGTTCTGGAGATAATAACTGCATTATATGGGTAATAATGCATGTTATATTGATAATATTGGGAGTAATAAGTATATTCATTATAGTTCTTGCGACAATAACTGCATAATATGGGTAATAATGCATGTTATATTGATAATAATATAAGTAATAAGTATAATTATTACAGTTCTAGCGATAATAACTGCATTATATGGGTAATAATGCACGTTATATTGCTAATAATATAAGTAATAAGTATAATTATTACAGTTCTAGCGATAATAACTCCATTATATGGGTAATAATGCATGTTATATTGATAATAATATAAGTAATAAGTATAATTATTACAGTTCTAGCGATAATAACTCCATTATATGGGTAATAATGCATGTTACATTGATAATAATATTAGTAATAAGTATAATTATTACAGTTCTGGAGATAATAACTGCATTATATGGGTAATAATGCATGTTATATTGATAATATTGGGAGTAATAAGTATATTCATTATAGTTCTTGCGATAATAACTGCATAATATGGGTAATAATGCATGTTATATTGATAATAATATAAGTAATAAGTATAATTATTACAGTTCTAGCGATAATAACTGCATTATATGGGTAATAATGCACGTTATATTGCTAATAATATAAGTAATAAGTATAATTATTACAGTTCTAGCGATAATAACTCCATTATATGGGTAATAATGCATGTTATATTGATAATAATATAAGTAGTAAGTATAATTATTACAGTTCTAGCGATGATAACTGCATTATATGGGTAATAATGCATGTTATATTGATAATATTGGGAGTAATAAGTATAATTATTATAGTTCTAGCGATAATAATAGTAAAATATAGCTAATAGTGCCTGTTATATTGATAATAATAAAAGTAATAAGTATATTTATTATACTTCTGTCGATAATAACTCCATTATATGGGTAATAATGCATGTTATATTGATAATAATATAAGTAATAAGTAGAATTATTACAGTTCTAGAGATAATAACTGCATTATATGGGTAATAATGCACGTTATACTGCTAATAATATAAGTAATAAGTGTAATTATTACAGTTCTAGCGATAATAATTGCATTATATGCGTAATAAGGCATGTTATATTGATAATATCGGGAGTAATAAGTATAATTATTATAGTTCTAGCGATAATAATAGTAAAATATAGCTAATAGTGCCTGTTATATTGATAATAATAAAAGTAATAAGTATATTTATTATACTTCTGTCGATAATAACTGCATTATATGGGTAATAATGCATGTTATATTGATAATAATATAAGTAATTAGTAGAATTATTACAGTTCTAGAGATAATAACTGCATTATATGGGTAATAATGCACGTTATACTGCTAATAATATAAGTAATAAGTGTAATTATTACAGTTCTAGCGGTAATAACTGCATTATATGGGTAATAATGCATGTTATATTGATAATATCGGGAGTAATAAGTATAATTATTATAGTTCTAACGATAATAATAGTAAAATATGGCTAATAGTGCATGTTATATTGATAATAGTAAAAGTAACAAGTATCTTTATTACAGTTCTATCGACAATAACTGCACAATATGGGTAATAATGCATGTTATATTGATGATAATATAAGTAATTAGTATAATTATTACAGTTCTAGCGATAATAACTCCATTATATGGGTAATAATGCATGTTATATTGATAATAATATAAGTAATAAGTATAATTATTACAGTTCTAGAGATAATAACTGCATTATATGGGTAATAATGCACGTTATACTGCTAATAATATAAGTAGTAGGTACAATTATTACAGTTCTGGCTACAATAACTGCATTATATGGTTAATAATGCATGTTATATTGATAATATCGGGAGTAATAAGTATAATTATTATAGTTCTAGCGATAATAATAGTAAAATATGGCTAAGAGTGCATGTTATATTGATAATAGTAAAAGTAGTAAGTATCTTTATTTCAGTTCTATCGATAATAACTGCATAATATGGGTAATAATGCACGTTATATTTCTAATAATATAAGTAATAAGTATAATTATTACAGTTCTAGCGATAATAATTGCATTATATGCGTAATAAGGCATGTTATATTGATAATATCGGGAGTAATAAGTATAATTATTACAGTTCTAGAGATAATAACTGCGTTATATGGGTAATAATGCACTTTATACTGCTAATAATATAAGTAGTAAGTATAATTATTACAGTTCTAGCGATGATAACTGCATTATATGGGTAATAATGCATGTTATATTGATAATATTGGGAGTAATAAGTATATTCATTATAGTTCGTGCGATAATAACTGCATTATATGCGTAATAAGGCATGTTATATTGATAATATCGGGAGTAATAAGTATAATTATTATAGATCTAGCGATAATAATAGTAAAATATGGCTAATAGTGCCTGTTATATTGATAATAATAAAAGTAATAAGTATATTTATTATACTTCTGTCGATAATAACTGCATTATATGGGTAATAATGCATGTTATATTGATAATAATATAAGTAATTAGTATAATTATTACAGTTCTAGCGATAATAACTCCATTATATGGGTAATAATGCATGTTATATTGATAATAATATAAGTAATAAGTATAATTATTACAGTTCTAGAGATAATAACTGCGTTATATGGGTAATAATGCACGTTATACTGCTAATAATATAAGTAGTAAGTATAATTATTACAGTTCTAGCGATGATAACTGCATTATATGGGTAATAATGCACGTTATACTGCTAATAATATAAGTAGTAAGTATAATTATTACAGTTCTAGCGATGATAACTTCATTATATGGGTAATAATGCATGTTATATTGATAATTATATAAGTAATAAGTATAATTATTACAGTTCTAGAGATAATAACTGCGTTATATGGGTAATAATGCACTTTATACTGCTAATAATATAAGTAGTAGGTATAATTATTACAGTTCTAGCGATGATAACTGCATTATATGGGTAATAATTCATGTTATATTGATAATATTGGGAGTAAGAAGTATATTTATTATAGTTCTAGCGATAATAACTGCATAATATGGGTAATAATGCATGTTATATTGATAATAATATAAGTAATAAGTATAATTATTACAGTTCTAGCGATAATAACTCCATTATATGGGTAATAATGCATGTTATATTGATAATAATATAAGTAATAAGTATAATTATTACAGTTCTAGAGATAATAACTGCATTATATGGGTAATAATGCACGTTATACTGCTAATAATATAAGTAGTAAGTACAATTATTACAGTTCTGGCTACAATAACTGCATTATATGGTTAATAATGCATGTTATATTGATAATATCGGGAGTAATAAGTATAATTATTATAGTTCTAGCGATAATAATAGTAAAATATGGCTAAGAGTGCATGTTATATTGATAATAGTAAAAGTAGTAAGTATCTTTATTTCAGTTCTATCGATAATAACTGCATAATATGGGTAATAATGCACGTTATATTTCTAATAATTGTGACGGATCGGTGGGGGGAAAGCCCGAAAGGGGTCCCTAGGGTGGGGGCAGTTAGGGAAAACTGTCCTCCACTCACCGATACGCTCACCCACGGCCGATTTATCTAATGGGGCGCCAGTGCTAATGCACTCGTCCGCGGTAATCGCCCTTCCGGCTGCTCTGTCGGGAGCGGGACTCAGAGGGGGGCCAGGAAAGGAAAGAAAAAAAAGTAGTAAAAGACCCGCGATCTTGTATCCAACACAAAGAGAGATTTATTTGGGCCTGAATAGGCCACGCCAGCAAAAAGAAAAGGGAGTACAAAAGAAACGGTGGTGGGCCCCACGCGTTACAGGCGACGGTCAAGGAAAAGGGGTTAACTCGCCAGTTGCGAGGGAGGCTATCGCGGCGCGGGGGCACACGGTACGCACGCGTAGTACAAAATGGCTTCGATCGCGTTTCCGCTGGAGATTCGTCCGCGCGGGAGCACGCCCTCTTAGGGGTCGTGGACAACAAGGGGACGTTGGTCCTAAATCTTAAATACAGTGCAAGAAATTCGCGAAACGCGAAACAGAAAATACGGTTCGGCGTTAGGGGGGAAGGGCGGTGTCGAATTACACCGTCCGCGGCCTCTAGGGTCCTCGTCACTGGGGTCAAGGGTCCTATCGCCCTCGCCACGCACAAATCAATAACAACAAAAAGAAAGAACGGGGTAGCAATAAGGCTCCTACCTTTCTTTCGGTGTCGGGGGCGTTAATCCTCTCACCCGGGGCGGCAACTCGCACACAGCACACCAAAAAAAAACACAAAGCAAAAGAAACAACACACCCACGGCGATTAACGCGTACAATAAAGAAAAACAAGAAAAACGGAAAAGAAAAAAAAGAAAACGCAAAGTGGCAAATAAAGACTGGCAAATAAGCGGGGCGTTATCGCGTTTCGGCGGCTCGCTGACTTCTCTGCTTTTCGATCTTCTTCCCCGGTTCGCGGTATTCCCCCACCCCGGGGATTTCGGCGTCGAGGATGGGCCATCCCGTGGTGCTTTGGGGAAGCCAGGTCCTGGGGCCCTCTCGAGGTGGCGGTCGGGGGTAGCTCGTCCCCAGGCCTGGCGCTTTCTGCTGCTGGGCTGCCGGTCGCCCCCCGCGGAGGATGACGGGGGCGGTGCCGCGACCGGACAGCCGCGTCCTTCCGTAGTGGGCCCATCCCGCACCTCTATCGCCCAGAGAGGGGTTCCTCCGCGACCGGGGATGCTGCAGGCTCTTCTGGCCGCCGGTTGGAAGTGGGGAGGGCGAAAATAAATAAAAGAAAAGAAGAAAAGAAAGAAAGGAGAATAATAAAAATAGAATAATAAAAAAAAAAGAAAACACGCCACACACACACACGCACTGACCCCCGTGGCGAGGAATCCGCTCAGGCGGAGGAGTGGGGTTGGCAATCCGGGAGGGTCATCGTAACGAGGCATAACCAGAAAAAATTAGGTTACCCCCAAAAAGTAAGGGACAAAAATATGCCTCGTTACACACCCCCCCCCAAAAATTGTCCTGTCCCCCTCTCTCCTCGCTTTCGCGCCCGCTCCTAGAGGCCGCATCGAGGCGAGCGAGCGGCCGATTCGGTGGTAACGGAAAAAAACGCGGTCCTGCAACATATAGAACGGTGTTAGAAAAAAAAAAGTAGAAGAGAAAGTACAAGGGATCGAGAAAAAAAACCGTTTAAAACAAATAAAAAAAAAAGGAGAACGGAGGGTGGGAAAGAACATGCGGGATCACATACGCACACAAAAAAAAAAAACGCAAAAGGGACAGTACGATGGGTCCCGTCCAGGGAGGACCCTTGCTTCCTCAAACCCAGCGCGCCTAACTGTTGTTGGCCGAGGGGAGAAAGCAAAACAAAAGCCTCGCATATCGACGAGCGACGGGCCACGAGACAAGAACTGGCGCAAGAAATCGTCGCGCCGTCTTAATCCGGGCGCGATAAGCCTTCCTCAATCACTATAATTGGCTTAGCCAAATTAAATGAGAGGTCGGGCTTTTTCATCGTCGTCGGTTTACATACAGTATTCTCCAGAACAATATTTACTCACACTCGCTGATCAGCTGTTTCGGAATGCGAGTCAATCAACGCCCAGTAAATCGGCGGAGACTCAGCGTTAAAATCCGAAACCTCGAATTTCGCTCGACGTCAGGGGTGTCAACGTCGTGCGATCAGAGCGATCTGCTGAGTTGCCTACTATCTCTCCTGTTCTCTGAACAGAAAAATCTGTCCCCCACAACGGAACGGAGAGAGAGGCGGTGAGGAGAACAAAGAGAGCCAAAAAAAAGAAACTAAATAGCAGTTTAAAAGAACTTAAGGGTGAGAATACTGTGCGAGGCAATAATACATTAAACACGACACACCCCAAAAAAAAAATAAAAATGAATTTAGTGTGCCGCCTATTTGGACGGCACCTTGAAGACAAAAAAAAACGAAAATAAGAAAATGAAGAAAATCTTAAAATATAAAAAAAAACAAAAATAAAGGACAGCACAACCCCTAGTGAACCACCACCACATAAATACATATACACATATATATTTTTTTTTCTTTTTTTTTTTTTTTTATTTTATATATATTTTTTTTCTTTTTTAAAATTTTATATTTTTTTTTTTTTTTTTTTTTTTTTTTCTTAATTAAACAAATATACCCACCACCAGGACGAGAGACAACGAACAAATGTGGCGACCCGCAGGCTTCCTACCGCCTTCGGTGTGGGGCCGACCCTCTAGTTGTGGACCCTGCCCGCGCACAGTGCGGGCAGGACCGCAAGGTCACCCCTGGCCACCCACACCTAAAGCAGTAGGGGCCAGCGGGGGCATAGGGGCACTGCTGCTGCTCGTGCCCCCCCCGCCGACACTGGAAACAGACGCCTGCGGGCGCCGGACCCGCCCCCGCCAGCAGAGCCGGTCCCTGCTGTGGGGGTGCCGTTCCCATCAACCCCGACATGAGGGATAGGAATTGGGCCGTGGCGGTCAAAATCTGCCCGGCGGGTCCACTAGGCCCGGGGCCGACGGCCGCGAGGCCGACCGCGCTTGGCGCCTCCACTGCAAGGCGGGGGCGCTTCGCGGGTCGGCGGTCCGCCGCCCGACGGATCGCGGGCCGCGGCTGGGGAGTGGGGGGGAGCGTTGCTCCCTTTTCGGGGTTGCTCAACCCCCTCGACCTCTTCCGCCTCCTTGGCGCGGAGGCGGGCGCTGCGGCGGGTGGCTTGGCGGTGCGCGGCCGGCGCCTCCTCCTCCTCCCCTTCCGTCCCTCGCTGGCTCCGGGGGCGGCGGCGGCGGACTGGGCCCTGGACGGTCCGCCGCTCGCCACTGGCCGGCGTGGCTCCACGCACGCCCCCGGGGGAAGGGGGATGAACTCCTCCTCGGGCCGATGAGGTGTCGCTGTGGTGCGGGACATCGCCCGGCCTCCCCTCCTTCCTTGGCGAAACATCTTCAACAAAAATAACGTTAGGAGGGGTCGGTGGTGGGCCGTCGTCGGGATCATCACCGACAAACGGCTTCAAGTCGGAGACGTGGACCTTCGGAACCATACGGGTTCCGGTCGTCTCCAACTCGTACACGACGGGCGATAGGACCTTCTTGATCTGAAAAGGGCCAATATAAGCGGCCGACAGTTTCGCTGCCACATTTTCTGCGGCTGACGAGAGGACCCTATTCCTACGCCAAACTAAATCGCCTACCCGGTATCTAACGTCACGGTGACGCGCGTTATAATACTTCGCTTGTCGCTTGTGTGCGCGTTCCAATTGTTCTCGCACTAAGTCGTGTAATAACAACAAGCGACGCGATCGCTGTGCCCAGGCTTGCGGATCTCTGCGGGAGAGCAGGGGTTCTCCTTCCACGGCGCGTCGAATACTGCCGACTGGTCGCGGGGCTCTTCCAAAGTTGAGCACCGCAGGAGATTCGCCAGCTGAGGAATGCACAGCCGTATTAACTGCGAATCGGAATTCGTGCAAATGCACGTTCCATTCACGGTGGTCCTTTTCAATAAACGATGAAATCATCGTTTTTAGGACGCGATTGACTCGCTCCACCGGATTCGCTTGCGCGTGATATGGGGGAATCGTGTAATGCGTGATTCCCCATTCTTCTAGAGCCGAATCGATTTCTTTATTGCAAAACTCGGTACCGTTGTCAGTGAGGAGTATTTCGGGGGCTCCCCAACGAAATAGCACGAGGTCTTCAAAAGCTGTTAAAATAGCCGACCCCGTAGCTTTTCGGAGCGCCTTACACTCCACCCACTTTGTAAAATTGTCCAAGAAGACTACAACGTACCGAGCTTGACCGCGCCCGGGCGGAAAAGGACCCATTACATCGGCGGACACCACGGCCCATGGCCGTTCGGGGATTCGCCGGCCCATGTGTCCAGCGGGAGCGCGCTGCTCGACCTTGTGCTGCTGACACACGGGACATCGCTGCACAAAACGGCGGATGTCTCGGAACATTCCCGGCCAATAAAACTCTTGATTCACCCTTTGGTATGTTTTATCAATACCAGGGTGACCAGCGGCCGGAAGATCATGGGCATTTCGAATGGCCTTTTCTCGAAGATCCTCGGGGAGAACCAACTTCCACGCATCGTCATCCTCGCCGATAATTTCTTGCGTGGGAGACGGACGGTAATAATACAAACGTCCGTCTTCAACCCGCCAATCGGGGTACGATGCGGGATGCGATTCTACTTTTTCTAAGCGGTCAGCGTACCAATTACTCTCAATGTTCTTGAGAGCCGCTAAAAAGTCATAAACTGGGGGTTCTTCCGTGACGACGACGTCCGGGGGTACTATTGCACGTGAAAGTGCATCCGGGACGTGGTGGAGGGCTCCTTTACGATGCTCAATAGTAAAAGAATATTGCTGCATATCAAGGGCCCATCTCGCCAATCGTCCTGTAGGATCTTTTAAATTATGCAGCCATTTTAGGCTGCTGTGATCCGTGATAACGGTAAAAGAGTACCCCTCGAGATACGGGCGGAGTTTTTTAATGGCCCATAAGACAGCCAGACACTCTTTTTCGGTCACCGAATATTTTTGCTCGGCTGCGGTCAAGACTCTATTCACGTAAACAATGGGGTGTTCCTCCCCGTTTTGTTTTTGTGTGAGGACCGCGCCGATTGCATAGTGACTCGCGTCAGTCTGAAGAACGAACGGCAACGAAAAATCAGGACGTGCTAAAACGGGGGTGGTGCTCAGGGCTTTTTTCAAATTTTGAAAAGCTGCTTCTTGAGCTTTACCCCAATGCCAGGGCTCGTTTTTCTTGAGCAATTGCACCAAGGGGACTTTGTCACGCGCATGGTTCGGCAAAAATCGGGCGTACCAACCGACCATGCCGAGGAAACTCCGCAATTGCTTGACCGTCGTGGGCGCCGGGTACGACAAAACCGGCGCGACCTTTTCGGGATCGGGTTCGAGGCCCTTTTGGCTTATTAAATATCCCAAATACCGGACCTCTTGGCGACAAAATTCGCTCTTTTCCCGATTGATTTCGAGCCCGGCTTCATTTAAAATTCCAATGACCTTTTCGATCCAGCGGAGGTGGTCATCGAAGGTCTCATTGACGATAACAATATCGTCAAGATACGCGAAGGCGTGAGGTTCGAGCTCGGGACCAATCAAGCGATCCATCAGCCTTTGAAAAGTGGCCGGGGCGTTGGTCAGCCCGTACGGCATACGCGTAAATTGGAATAACCCTTTCCCTGGGACTACGAACGCCGTAATTTCTCTACTGGACTCTTCCAGAGGAATTTGGAAGTACGCCTGACTCAAATCGATGGTCGAAATGTACAGTGCAGTGCGTAATTTGTCCAGGATCGCGTCCATATGCGGGAGAGGGTATGCGTCCTTCTTAGTAACATTGTTTACATCGCGATAGTCGATACAGAAACGGTATTTCCCGTTCGATTTCGCGACTATCACGGGACAACTCGCCCAAGCGCTTGACGAGCGCTCAATAATTCCGTCTGCGAGCATCTTGTCAACTTCCGCGTGCGCGACTTCGTAAATTTTCGGAGAAACGCGTCGCGCGCGGTGTTTAATCGGTTCGTGCCCCTGCACGTCGATTCTATGCTGAACAAGATTAGTTACGGGGGGTTTTTCTGCAGGAGAGGGAATTATTCTGTCCAACAGCTGATTTAAGCGCTCGCTTTGTTTCGGAGTAATCTCAACGATAGCGGCGCAATCGGCGTGGATAATTTCCTTCGAATCCTGCAAACCCGGAACAACAAAGGAATGAGCGGGACCATTCCGAATTTTCCAAGTCGCGTTCGCTGTGTCTAGGGAGATTTCGAAAGCCTCCAGAAAATCTATCCCTAGCACACAATCGTAATCTAAATTGTTCGCGACTCGGACTGGTAATGCAATTTTTCGCCCGTCGATTTCGATCTCTATCACCGCTTCGCCTAGGATATGGTCCTGCACGCCATTGGCCATTCGCATTTTCCCGGAAAAAGTGGGGTCTATCCGCGACCCTAACCACTCGATCGCATCCGGTCCCAAATAGGAACGCGCGGCCCCGCTATCAATTAAAGCCCAGAGCGGATGTCCAGCTACCAATAAACGGACATAATAGCGGCGGTCAACATATCCCGGCGGAAAATCGCGGCGATATTTGATCGATTCGCGAGCCATTCCGGCCACCTCACTGTCCCCTGGTCCAACCGGCAAATTGGCCGTCCCATGGACAAAGTAGGGACTAGTGGAGGCGACTACGGCCCTATTCTCCAAAAGTGGAGGCGCGGGTAATGTACTCGCCGAATCGGGACCTTCACCTCGCTTTCCCCTGGTCCAACCAGCCTTTTGGCCGTCACATAGACAAATTAGGGATCGGGAGGTGACCCCCTCCTCTGTCTCCCTAAGTGGAGGCGTGGGAGGAAGTTCCGCGGGATGAAGGCCATCTTTTCCCGGTCCCCTGGTCCAACCAGCCCTCGGGCCGTCACATAGACAAATTAGGGATCGGGAGGTGGCCTCCTCCCTCTCCTCCTCCAGTGGAGGAACGGAAAAAGGTCTCTTGAGAACGAAATCGGCACCTCCTTGCCCCCTGGTACAACCGAGTCTACGTCCGTTACATGTACAAAGTAGGGGCTCGGAGGTGACCTCCTCCTGTGACTCCTGGGGTGGAGGCGACGGAAGAGGTACCGCGGGATGAAAGTTATCCCCTCCCGGTCCCCTAGTCCAACCAGCCCTCTGGCCGTCACATAGACGAATTAGGGATCGGGAGGCGATCTCCTCCTGGGTCTCGTTAAGTGGAGGCGCCGGAAGAGGTTCCGCGTGACGAAGGCTATCCCCTCCTTGTCCCCTGGTCCAACCAGCTCTCGAGCCGTCACATAGACAAATTAGGGACTTGGAGGTAACCTCCTCCTCGGTCTCGTTAAGTGGAGGCGCCGGGGGGGGTTCCGCGGAACAACAGCCATCACCTCCTTTCCCCCTGGTCCAACCAGCCCTCAGGCCGTCACATAGACAAATTAGGGGTCGGGAGGTGGCTTCCTCCTTCTGGTCCAAAAGTGGAGGGGAGGATGGCCCCACGGCTTTTGACGAAAGAGACGAAATGGTTGATTCAGGGAGAATTTCAGGGGCTTCCGGAAATTCCGCACAAATGTTCGGATCCGTTAACCCTTTCTCCACCTGCATCGTGCCTACTAGAGAGGCCTCCACGTCGTCATGCGGGTGGTCGCAGGCCTCTAGCGACTTCCCCGCTGCGCATTTCCCGACCGCTTCGCGAGGCAGTCGGGGCAAGTTAAAATTGTAACCCCTTCTCGGTTACATCCGTAACACACCCGGATTCTTCGGGGGAGGGGGCAGTCGGCAGCCCAATGTCCACACTGCCCGCAATTATAGCACTCCCCCCCCCTAGGCGTCAACGGGGTGGATGTTGCGAGTGGGGTTGTTGAACCAGCCGGCGTCGCAGGGCTCCTCCGCCCTGGCTGCGACGTTGAAGGTCGCGGTGGGGAGCGCGTCCGCGGTGGCTGGCGCTGAACATTCGCCTTCGGTACGACCGCCGGAGTTCTCGCGGTCGCGGGGGTCGAGGCGTACGTTCTTTCCGTCCCAGCCTCGACCAACGGCCTTGAAGGGCCTGTTTTCGTGCTCCGCGACCTCGCGGATTCTCCTTCTCTTGGCGCCTCGGCAGGCGGCGCGTAGTCGTACGGCGACTCTAACGCGGCTAAACCAGTGTATGCCCCTCGCGGGGGTGGCCTATACGCCGTTTCCGCTAACGCAAGTTCTGCTGCGCTAGGGGGTGGACGGTGTCCGGCCCTTTCTCTAGCCGCACATTCTTCCACCTCCCTGCCCAATTGGCGCAGCTCCTTAAACGTACCGAATTCCGAACGGCGGAATCGGCGGCGGTAGTACGGCAACAGGTTATCATACGCTATGGTTAAGCGCTCTTCGTACAAAGGAGGGGGGATCATGTGAGAGAAAATCAGCTCCAAACTATCAAGAAACATGCTGATTGTTTCTCTCTCTCCCTGCGTGCGATTTCTGACATCGTTCTTAAGTTGTTGCTGGAAGTCGCGCGCACCGAAGCGTTCCCGGAAAGCACGGGCAAACTCGCTCCAGGTGCGACACGACGCTCCACAGATACGATGCCATCGCTTCGCATCTCCTTGTAAAACCGCCGACAGCGCGGCCAGCATGACTGGTACAGGCATCTTCGAGCTGTCCAGACATTGTTCGAGGCGGTCCAGAAAACTTTCGGCCCCCTCCTCGAACTCGCTGGTGTACGATATGCGCCATTTGGTCAACACATCGATCGCCTGATCTCCCCGGTAATGACCGACAGGAGATTGTCGTCGATGGACCATGGCGTCTTGTTCGTATTCCGTGACCCCGTCCCGATATCGCAACACACGGCGGGAGCGGGGGGAGCCTGGCGCGTCCGAAAATGGACGGGCTTCTTCCTCCCCTCTCCTTGTCGCTGGTGCGCGGTCACGGGGCGCCTCCACCGGCGCCCTCGGGGCAAGGTCACGGTCCTCCGCGCGGCGGTACACGTGAGAACGGTAATCCCCGCGCTCTAAGTAACCGTCCCCGGATGGGGAGGGAACACGGGGATAATCTCGGGACGCCAGGTTGTCCACAAGATCGCGAGTTTCTCGTCTCCTCTCGCGCCGTTCGTCACGTTGCCAATCACTAATGTAATCGCGCTCGACACCTCTGCGCTCTGAATAACCTGCCCCGGATGGGGAGGGAACGCGGGGGTGGCCCCGGGACGCCAGGTTGTCCACGGGGTCGCGATAACGTACACGATCACGAGGAGAAGGGTCACGAGTTCGTTCCCTCCTCTCGCGTCGTTCTTCGTTGGGCTGACTAAACTCGTACTCGCGGTCAACACCGTCGCGCTCTAAGTAACCAACCCTGGGCGGGGAGGGAACGCGAGGGTGGCCCCGGGACGCCTGGTTGTCCACGGGGTCGCGAGAACGGGGACGATCACGAGGGGAAAGGTCGCGAATTCCTTCCCTCCTCTCGTGTCGTTCCTGAGTGGGCAAAACATGAGCGCGTTCGCGCTCAACACCTCCGCGCTCTGTATAACCTACCCCGGATGGGGAGGGAACGCGGGGGTGGCCCCGGGACGCCAGGTTGTCCACGGGGTCGCGAACACGTAAACGATCGCGATCTTCGTCTAATAGTTCGCGCCGTCCTTCGCGTCGTTCTTCGCGTTGCGGTTCGCGACGGCTCACGCGAGATTCGGTGACAGCTGGAAGGGGAACTTCGTCATCGCTTCCACTGCTGTCATACTGAATCTGCGGGCGGGAGAGTGGGGGGTCTGGTTGACGGTGTTCGTACCGACCCGTCGCTCGCTCTCTTACCGGCCGCGACGCGGCAGGAATCCCCTCCCTTTCGGAACGCGTAACCCGGTGATCGCTACCGATCGGTTCGAGTTGGGGAAGGGGGGCCGCAGAGCCTCGCGTCTCCAGCGGTGGGGAAGCGTGACGCGCTTCGCGATCACCCCTCTGTCCGGTAAATCCGGACTCCGCGAGACGCGAATCTCTGACCCGCGGCGTACTAACAGTTGCTAGGGGGCGGTGGAGAGTTGTATCCGCCGGCTGGGACATTTCCACCCCTTCAGAGTGAAGACTAAGGGGGTCCCTAAAACGGCCGACGGACTGACCAGTGGGCAGCCACTGGCGATCCTCTATCCATCCGCGCGGTAATTCGGGAGTATCAGGATCTCCCGGCTGGTTGAGCGTGGATATATTTTCCTCCGCTGGCCGCTCCGTGACCGGGCGCGAAGGTTCGGTCACGGTCAAGGTCGGGGCGGCGGCGGGAATTAAATGAAAACTATCACGCGCTGCAAATAGGGGCCCGGACCCACGCAAAGGGGAAAGACGAAGAATGGACTCGTATCGGGCGAACAAGTCCCTCCCTCGGCTGCCGGCCACCAAGGTCTCCAGCGACGGGTTGACCGGCGCGCCGGTCACTTCGTCCACTGCCGAGTCCCACTCGGCTGCGTGGGGACCCAATTCGAGGCGAAAATGATAACGCCTGAATCGGTCAGTCAACGTGGCCCATGTACCAAGCGTTCTTAACCCTAACATCTCCATTAACATTATTACGTCGACAGCATTGTGTCGGTCCACTAGAGAGGCGCACATCTCTCGCAGCTCAGCCCTCTGTTCGCGAAGGGCGAAGCGGCGGGCGCGGTCAGTCTCTGTGGTCTCGGAGACAGACATAACGGAAAGCAAAAAAAAAATTCCTTTCTTCGCTAATTCAAATCCGGAGATAAGCTGACGATGAAGAAACGATAATACCCGCTTAATAGAAAAAAAAAAATCAACAACCGACAGCTTAAACCGTCACGGGTGCCGACTCTTAATACCAAACAAAGGCTCGGTATAATCGGCCTGATGCCGTTGGAAATCAAACGAAGAAGCAACAATACAAATCCGTTGCAGCGTTTCGAACTAGAGACAATCGCGATGATGATATCGGATATCCACCTGTACACACGGGGTACAGGTAGGTGTCGACGAAACAAAAACAATCGCTTATTGCTCGGTGCAAAACAAAGACTCGTCGTTGTAATCAACGGTTCGAATAACGGAAAATTCAAAGCGAACAGACAAAAGAAATCTCTAAGGGTGGATACTCGCGTCCCTGTGGTCAATTTTACTCTGGCCCCACGTTGGGCGCCAATTTTGTGACGGATCGGTGGGGGGAAAGCCCGAAAGGGGTCCCTAGGGTGGGGGCAGTTAGGGAAAACTGTCCTCCACTCACCGATACGCTCACCCACGGCCGATTTAACTAACGGGGCGCCAGTGCTAATGCACTCGTCCGCGGTAATCGCCCTTCCGGCTGCTCTGTCGGGAGCGGAACTCAGAGGGGGGCCAGGAAAGGAAAGAAAAAAAAAGTAGTAAAAGACCCGCGATCTTGTATCCAACACAAAGAGAGATTTATTTGGGCCTGAATAGGCCACGCCAGCAAAAAGAAAAGGGCGTACAAAAGAAACGGTGGTGGGCCCCACGCGTTACAGGCAACGGCTAGGAAGAAAGGTTTAACTCGCCAGTTGCGAGGGAGGCTATCGCGGCGCGGGGGCACACGGTACGCACGCGTATTACAAAACCGCTTCGGTCGCGTTTCCGCTGGGGATTCGTCCGCGCGGGAGCACGCCCTCTTAGGGGTCGTGGACAACAAGGGGACGTTGGTCCTAAATCTTAAATACAGTGCAAGAAATTCGCGAAACGCGAAACAGAAAATACGGTTCGGCGTTAGGGGGGAAGGGCGGTGTCGAATTACACCGTCCGCGGCCTCTAGGGTCCTCGTCACTGGGGTCAAGGGTCCTATCGCCCTCGCCACGCACAAATCAATAACAACAAAAAGAAAGAACGGGGTAGCGATAAGGCTCCTACCTTTCTTTCGGTGTCGGGGGCGTTAATCCTCTCACCCGGGGCGGCAACTCGCACACAGCACACCAAAAAAAAAAAAACACAAAGCAAAAGAAACAGAACACACACACGGCGATTAACGCGTACAATAAAGAAAAAGAAAAACGGAAAAGAAAAAGAAAGCGCAAAGTGGCAATGAAGAGACTCTCAGCGGGGCGTTATCGCGTACCGGCGGCTCGCTCTCTTCTCTGCTTTTCGATCTTCTTCCCCGGTTCGCGGTATTCCCCCACCCCGGGGATTTCGGCGTCGAGGATGGGCCATCCCGTGGTGCTTTGGGGAAGCCAGGTCCTGGGGCCCTCTCGAGGTGGCGGTCGGGGGTAGCTCGTCCCCAGGCCTGGCGCTTTCTGCTGCTGGGCTGCCGGTCGCCCCCCGCGGAGGATGACGGGGGCGGTGCCGCGACCGGACAGCCGCGTCCTTCCGTAGTGGGCCCATCCCGCACCTCTATCGCCCAGAGAGGGGTTCCTCCGCGACCGGGGATGCTGCAGGCTCTTCTGGCCGCCGGTTGGAAGTGGGGAGGGCGAAAATAAATAAAAGAAAAGAAGAAAAGAAAGAAAGGAGAATAATAAAAAATAGAATAATAAAAAAAAGAAAACACGCCACACACACACACGCACTGACCCCCGTGGCGAGGAATCCGCTCAGGCGGAGGAGTGGGGTTGGCAATCCGGGAGGGTCATCGTAACGAGGCATAACCAGAAAAAATTAGGTTACCCCCAAAAAGTAAGGGACAAAAATATGCCTCGTTACAGTATATTTATTACAGTTCTATCGATAATAACTGCATTATATGGGTAATAATGCATGTTATATTGATGATAATAAAAGTAGTACGTACATTTATTATAGTTCTAGCGATAATAACTGCATTATATGGGTAATAATGCACGTTATATTGATGATAATATAAGTAATAAGTATAATTATTACAGTTCTCTCGATTATAACTGCATAATATGGGTAATAATGCACGTTATATTGCTAACAATATAAGTAACAAGTATAATTATTACAGTTCTAGCGATAATAACTGCATTATATGGGTAATAATGCATGTTACATTGATAATATTGGGAGTAATAAGTATAATTATTATAGTTCTAGCGATAATAATAGTAAAATATGGCTAATAGTGCATGTTATATTGATAATGATAAAAGTAATAAGTATATTTATTACAGTTCGATCGATAATAACTGCATAATATGGGTAATAATGCATGTTATATTGATGATAATATAAGTAATAAGTATAATTATTACAGTTCTCTCGATTATAACTGCATAATATGTGTAATAATGCATGTTATATTGATAATAATATAAGTAATAAGTATAATTATTACAGTTCTAGCGATAATAACTGCAAAATATGGGTAATAATGCATGTTATATTGATAATAATAAAAGTAATAAGTATATTTATTACAGTTCTAGCGATAATAACTGCATTATATGCGTAATAATGCATGTTATATTGATGATAATAAAAGTAGTAAGTATATTTATTATAGTTCTAGCGATTATAACTGCATAATATGGGTAATAATGCATGTTATTTTGAGAATAATAAAAGTAATAAGTATATTTATTATAGTTCTATCGATAAAAACTGCATAATATGGGTAATAATGCATGTTATATTGATAATAATAAAAGTAATAAGTATATTTATTACAGTTCTATCGATAATAACTGCATAATATGGGTAATAATGCATGTTATATTGATGATAATACAAGTAGTACGTATATTTATTATAGTTCTAGCGATAATAACTGCATAATATGGGTAATAATGCATGTTATATTGATGATAATATAAGTAATAAGTATAATTACTACAGTTCTCTCGATTATAACTGCATAATATGGGTAACAATGCATGTTATATTGATAATAATATAAGTAATAAGTATAATTAGTACAGTTCTAGCGATAATAACTGCATTATATGGGTAACAATGCATGCTATATTGATAATATCGGGAGTAATAAGTATAATTATTATAGTTCTAGCGATAATAATAGAAAAATATGGCTAATAGTGCATGTTATATTGATAATAATAAAAGTAATAAGTATATTTATTATAGTTCTACCGATAAAAACTGCATAATATGGGTAATAATGCATGTTATATTGATAATAATAAAAGTAATAAGTATATTTATTATAGTTCTATCAATAATAACTGCATAATATGTGTAATAATGCATGTTATATTGATGATAATAAAAGTAATAAGTATATTTATTACAGTTCTAGCGCTAATAACTGCATAATATGGGTAATAATGCATGTTATATTGATGATAATATAAGTAATGAGTATAATTATTACAGTTCTAGCGATAGCAACTCCATTATATGGGTAATAATGGATGTTATATTGATAATATCGGGAGTAATAAGTATAATTATTACAGTATTAGCGATAATACTAGTAAAATATGGCTAAGAGTGCATGTTATATTGATAATAATAAAAGTAATAAGTATAGTTATTATACTTCTAGCGATAATAACTGCATTATATGGGTAATAAGGCACGTTATATTGATAATAATATAAGTAATAAGTATAATTATTACAGTTCTAGCGATAATAACTGCATTATATGGGTAATAATGCATGCTATATTGATAATATCGGGAGTAATAAGTGTAATTATTATAGTTCTAGCGATAATAATAGTAAAATATGGCTAATAGTGCATGTTATATTGATAATAATAAAAGTAATAAGTATATTTATTACAGTTCTCTCGATAATAACTGCATAATATGGGTAATAATGCATGTTATATTGATGATAAAAACGTACTAAGTATATTTATTATAGTTCTAGCGATTATAACTGCATAATATGCGTAATAATGCATGTGATATTGATAATAATATAAGTAATAAGTATAATTATTACAGTTCTAGCGATAATAACTGCATTATATGGGTAATAATGCATGCTATATTGATAACATCGGGAGTAATAATTATAATTATTATAGTTCTAGCGATAATAATAGTAAAATATGGCTAATAGTGCATGTTATATTGATAATAATAAAAGTAATAAGTATAATTATTAAAGTTCTATCGATAAAAACTGCATAATATGGGTAATAATGCATGTTATATTGATGATAATAAAAGTAGTAAGTATATTTATTATAGTTCTAGCGATTATAACTGCATAATATGGGTAATAATGCATGTTATATTGATGATAATATAAGTAGTGAGTATAATTATTACAGTTCTAGCGATAGCAACTCCATTATATGGGTAATAATGGATGTTATATTGATAATATCGGGAGTAATAAGTATAATTATTACAGTTCTAGCGATAATAACTGCATTATATGGGTAATAATGGATGTTATATTGATAATATCGGGAGTAATAAGTATAATTATTACAGTTCTAGCGATAATACTAGTAAAATATGGCTAAGAGTGCCTGTTATATTGATAACAATAAAAGTAATAAGTATATTTATTATACTTCTGTCGATAATAACTGCATTATATGGGTAATAATGCATGTTATATTGATAATAATATAAGTAATAAGTATAATTATTACAGTTCTAGCGATAATAACTCCATTATATGGGTAATAATGCTTGTTATATTGATAATAATAAAAGTAATAAGTATATTTATTACAGTTCTATCGATAATAACTGCATAGTATGGGTAATAATGCATGTTATATTGATGATAATAAAAGTAATACGTATATTTATTACAGTTCTAGCGATAATAACTCCATTATATGGGTAATAATGCTTGTTATATTGATAATAATAAAAGTAATAAGTATATTTATTATAGTTCTATCGATAAAAACTGCATAATATGGGTAATAATGCATGTTATATTGATGACAATATAAGTAATAAGTATAATTATTACAGTTCTCTCGATTATAACTGCATAATATGGGTAATAATGCATGTTATATTGATAATAATATAAGTAATAAGTATAATTATTACAGTTCTAGCGATAATAACTGCAAAATATGGGTAATAATGCATGTTATATTGATAATAATAAAAGTAGTAAGTATATTTATTACAGTTCTAGCGATAATAACTGCATTATATGCGTAATAATGCATGTTATATTGATGATAATAAAAGTAGTAAGTATATTTATTATAGTTCTAGCGATTATAACTGCATAATATGGGTAATAATGCATGTTTTTTTGAGAATAATAAAAGTAATAAGTATATTTATTATAGTTCTATCGATAAAAACTGCATAATATGGGTAATAATGCATGTTAAATTGATAATAATAAAAGTAATAAGTATATTTATTACAGTTCTATCGATAATAACTGCATTATATGGGTAATAATGCATGTTATATTGATGATAATAAAAGTAGTACGTACATTTATTATAGTTCTAGCGATAATAACTGCATAATATGGGTAATAATGCATGTTATATTGATGATAATATAAGTAATAAGTATAATTATTACAGTTCTCTCGATTATAACTGCATAATATGGGTAACAATGCATGTTATATTGATAATAATATAAGTAATAAGTATAATTAGTACAGTTCTAGCGATAATAACTGCATTATATGGGTAATAATGCATGCTATATTGATAATATCGGGAGTAATAAGTATAATTATTATAGTTCTAGCGATAATAATAGAAAAATATGGCTAATAGTGCATGTTATATTGATAATAATAAAAGTAATAAGTATATTTATTATAGTTCTATCGATAAAAACTGCATAATATGGGTAATAATGCATGTTATATTGATAATAATAAAAGTAATAAGTATATTTATTATAGTTCTGTCGATAAAAACTGCATAATATGGGTAACAATGTATGTTATATTGATAATAATAAAAGTAAAAAGTATATTTATTACAGTTCTATCGATAATAATAGTAAAATATGGCTAATAGTGCATGTTATATTGATAATAATAAAAGTAATAAGTATATTTATTATAGTTCTATCGATAAAAACTGCATAATATGGGTAATAATGCATGTTATATTGATGATAATAAAAGTAGTAAGTACATTTATTATAGTTCTAGCGGTTATAACTGCATAATATGGGCAATAATGCATGTTATATTGAGAATAATATAAGTAATAAGTATAATTATTACAGTTGTAGCGATAATAACTGCATTATATGCGTAATAATGCTTGTTATATTGATAATATCGGGAGTAATAAGTATAATTATTACAGTTCTAGCGATAATAACTGCATTATATGGGTAATAATGGATGTTATATTGATAATATCGGGAGTAATAAGTATAATTATTACAGTTCTAGCGATAATACTAGTAAAATATGGCTAAGAGTGCCTGTTATATTGATAACAATAAAAGTAATAAGTATATTTATTATACTTCTGTCGATAATAACTGCATTATGTGGGTAATAATGCATGTTATATTGATAATAATATAAGTAATAAGTATAATTATTACAGTTCTAGCGATAATAACTCCATTATATGGGTAATAATGCTTGTTATATTGATAATAATATAAGTAATAAGTATAATTATCACAGTTCTAGCGATAATAACTGCATAATATGGGTAATAATGCATGTTATATTGATGATAATATAAGTAATAAGTATAATTATTACAGTTCTCTCGATTATAACTGCATAATATGGGTAATAATGCATGTTATATTGATAACAATATAAGCAATAAGTATAATTATTACAGTTCTAGCGATAATAACTGCAAAATATGGGTAATAATGCATGTTATATTGATAATAATAAAAGTAATAAGTATATTTATTACAGTTCTAGCGATAATAACTGCATTATATGCGTAATAATGCGTGTTATATTGATGATAATATAAGTAATGAGTATAATTATTACAGTTCTAGCGATAATAACTGCATAATATGGGTAATAATGCATGTTATATTGATGATATTATAAGTAATAAGTATAATTATTACAGTTCTCTCGATTATAACTGCATAATATGGGTAATAATGCATGTTATATTGATAATAATATAAGTAATAAGTATAATTATTACAGTTCTAGCGATAATAACTGCATAATATGGGTAATAATGCATGTTATATTGATAATAATATAAGTAATAAGTATAATTATTACAGTTCTAGCGATAATAACTGCATAATATGGGTAATAATGCATGTTATATTGATAATAATAAAAGTAATAAGTATATTTATTACAGTTCTAGCGATAATAACTGCATAATATGGGTAATAATGCATGTTATATTGATAATAATAAAAGTAATACGTATATTTATTATAGTTCTATCAATAATAACTGCATAAAATGGGTAATAATGCACGTTATATTGCTAATAATATAAGTAATAAGTATAATTATTACAGTTCTAGCGATAATAACTGCATTATATGGGTAATAATGCATGTTATATTGATAATATCGGGATTAATAAGTATAATTATTATAGTTCTAGCGATAATAATAGTAAAATATGGCTAATAGTGCATGTTATATTGATAATAATAAAAGTAATTAGTATATTTATTATAGTTCTATCGATAATAACTGCATAATATGGCTAATAATGCATGTTATATTGATAATATTGGGAGTAATAAGTATAATTATTACAGTTCTAGCGATAATAACTGCATTATATGGGTAATAATGCATGTTATATTGATAATATTGGGAGTCATAAGTATAATTATTATAGTTCTAGCGATAATAATAGTAAAATATGGCTAATAGTGCATGTCATATTGATAATAATAAAAGAAATAAGTATATTTATTACAGTTCTATCGATAATAACTGCATAATATGGGTAATAATGCATGTTATATTGATGATAATAAAAGTAATAAGTATATTTATTACAGTTCTAGCGATAATAACTACATAATATGGGTAATAATGCATGTTATATTGATGATAATATAAGTAATGGGTATAATTATTACAGTTCTAGCGATAGCAACTCCATTATATGGGTAATAATGGATGTTATATTGATAATATCGGGAGTAATAAGTATAATTATTACAGTTTTAGCGATAATACTAGTAAAATATGGCTAAGAGTGCATGTTATATTGATAATAATAAAAGTAATAAGTATAGTTATTATACTTCTATCGATAATAACTGCATAATATGGGTAATAATGCACGTTATATTGCTAATAATAAAAGTAATGAGTATATTTATTATAGTTCTATCGATTATAACTGCATAATATGGGTAATAATGCATGTTATATTGATAATAATAAAAGTAATAAGTATATTTATTATACTTCTGTCGATAATAACTGCATTATATGGGTAATAATGCATGTTATATTGATAATAATAAAAGTAATAAGTATAATTATTACAGTTCTAGCGATAATAACTCCATTATATGGGTAATAATGCATGTTATATTGATGATAATAAAAGTAATACGTACATTTATTATAGTTCTAGCTATAATAACTGCATAATATGGGTAATAATGCATGTTATATTGATAATAATATAAGTAATAGGTATAATTATTACAGTTCTAGCGATAATAACTGCATTATACGGGTAATAATGCATGTTATATTGGTAATATTGGGAATAATAAGTATAATTATTATAGTTCTACCGATAATAATAGTAACATATGGCTAATAGTGCATGTTATATTGATAATAATAAAAGTAATAAGTATATTTATTACAGTTCTATCGATAATAACTGCACAATATGGGTAATAATGCATGTTATATTGATGATAATAAAAGTAATACGTATATTTATTATAGTTCTAGCTATAATAACTGCATAATATGGGTAATAATGCATGTTATATTGATAATAATATAAGTAATAAGTATAATTATTACAGTTCTAGCGATAATAACTGCATTATATGGGTAATAATGGATGTTATATTGATAATATCGGGAGCAGTGAGTATATTCATTATAGTTATAGCGATAATAACTGCGTAATATAGGTAATAATGCATGTTATATTGATAATAATAAAAGTAATAAGTATATTTATTATAGTTCTATCGATTATAACTGCATAATATGGGTAATAATGCATGTTATATTGATAATAATAAAAGTAATAAGTATATTTATTATAGTTCTATCGATAATAACTGCATAATATGGGTAATAATGCATGTCATATTGAGAATAATATAAGTAATATGTATAATTATTACAGTTCTAGCGATAATAACTGCATTATATGCGTAATAATGCATGTTATATTGATAATATCGGGAGTAATAAGTATAATTATTACAGTTCTAGCGATAATAACTGCATTATATGCGTAATAATGCATGTTATATTGATAATATCGGGAGTAATAAGTATAATTATTACAGTTCTAGCGATAATAACTGCATTATATGGGTAATAATGGATGTTATATTGATAATATCGGGAGTAATAAGTATAATTATTACAGTTCAAGCGATAATACTAGTAAAATATGGCTAAGAGTGCCTGTTATACTGATAACAATAAAAGTAACAAGTATATTTATTATACCTCTGTCGATAATAACTGCATTATATGGGTAATAATGCATGTTATATTCATAATAATATAAGTAATAAGTATAATTATCACAGTTCTAGCGATAATAACTGCATAATATGGGTAATAATGCACGTTATATTGCTAAAAATATAAGTAATAAGTATAATTATCACAGTTCTAGCGATAATAACTGCATAATATGGGTAATAATGCACGTTATATTGCTAAAAATATAAGTAATAAGTATAATTATTACAGTTCTAGCGATAATAACTGCATAATATGGGTAATAATGCATGTTATATTGATGATAATAAAAGTAATAAGTATATTTATTACAGTTCTAGCGATAATAACTGCATAATATGGGTAATAATGCATGTTATATTGATGATAATATAAGTAATGAGTATAATTATTACAGTTCTAGCGATAGCAACTCCATTATATGGGTAATAATGGATGTTATATTGATAATATCGGGAGTAATAAGTATAATTATTACAGTTTTAGCGATAATACTAGTAAAATATGGCTAAGAGTGCCTGTTATACTGATAACAATAAAAGTAACAAGTATATTTATTATACCTCTGTCGATAATAACTGCATTATATGGGTAATAATGCATGGTATATTCATAATAATATAAGTAATAAGTATAATTATCACAGTTCTAGCGATAATAACTGCATAATATGGGTAATAATGCACGTTATATTGCTAAAAATATAAGTAATAAGTATAATTATTACAGTTCTAGCGATAATAACTGCATTATATGGGTAATAATGCATATTATATTGATAATATCGGGATTAATAAGTATAATTATTATAGTTCTAGCGATAATAATAGTAAAATATGGCTAATAGTGCATGTTATATTGATAATAATAAAAGTAATTAGTATATTTATTATAGTTCTATCGATAATAACTGCATTATATGGGTAATAATGCATGTTATATTGATAATATCGGGAGTAATAAGTATAATTATTACAGTTTTAGCGATAATACTAGTAAAATATGGCTAAGAGTGCATGTTATATTCATAATAATAAAAGTAATAAGTATAGTTATTATACTTCTATCGATAATAACTGCATAATATGGGTAATAATGCACGTTATATTGCTAATAATAAAAGTAATAAGTATATTTATTATAGTTCTATCGATTATAACTGCATAATATGGGTAATAATGCATGTTATATTGATAATAATAAAAGTAATAAGTATAATTATTACAGCTCTAGCGATAATAACTCCATTATATGGGTAACAATGCATGTTATATTGATGATAATAAAAGTAATACGTACATTTATTATAGTTCTAGCTATAATAACTGCATAATATGGGTAATAATGCATGTTATATTGATAATAATATAAGTAATAGGTATAATTATTACAGTTCTAGCGATAATAACTGCATTATACGGGTAATAATGCATATTATATTGGTAATATTGGGAATAATAAGTATAATTATTATAGTTCTACCGATAATAATAGTAAAATATGGCTAATAATGCATGTTATATTGATAATAATAAAAGTAATAAGTATATTTATTACAGTTCTAGCGATAATAACTGCATTATATACGTAATAATGCATGTTATATTGATGATAATATAAGTAATGAGTATAATTATTACAGTTCTAGCGATAATAACTGCATAATATGGGTAATAATGCATGTTATATTGATGATATTATAAGTAATAAGTATAATTATTACAGTTCTCTCGATTATAACTGCATAATATGGGTAATAATGCATGTTATATTGATAATAATATAAGTAATAAGTATAATTATTACAGTTCTAGCGATAATAACTGCATAATATGGGTAATAATGCATGTTATATTGATAATAATAAAAGTAATAAGTATATTTATTATAGTTCTATCGATAAAAACTGCATAATATGGGTAATAATGCATGTTATATTGATAATAATAAAAGTAATAAGTATATTTATTACAGTTCTATCGATAATAACTGCATAATATGGGTAATAATGCATGTTATATTGATGATAATAAAAGTAGTAAGTATATTTATTATAGTTCTAGCGATTATAACTGCATAATATGGGTAATAATGCATGTTATATTGATAATAATAAAAGTAATAAGTATATTTATTACAGCTCTAGCGATAATAACTGCATTATATGCGTAATAATGCATGTTATATTGATGATAATAAAAGTAGTAGGTATATTTATTATAGTTCTAGCGATTATAACTGCATAATATGGGTAATAATGCATGTTATATTGAGAATAATAAAAGTAATAAGTATATTTATTATAGTTCTATCGATAAAAACTGCATAATATGGGTAATAATGCATGTTATATTGATAATAATAAAAGTAATTAGTATATTTATTATAGTTCTATCGATAATAACTGCATAATATGGGTAATAATGCATGTTATATTGATAATATCGGGATTAATAAGTATAATTATTATAGTTCTAGCGATAATAATAGTAAAATATGGCTAATAGTGCATGTTATATTGATAATAATAAAAGCAATTAGTATATTTATTATAGTTCTATCGATAATAACTGCATTATATGGGTAATAATGCATGTTATATTGATAATATTGGGAGTAATAAGTATAATTATTATAGTTCTAGCGATAATAATAGTAAAATATGGCTAATAGTGCATGTCATATTGATAATAATAAAAGTAATAAGTATATTTATTACAGTTCTATCGATAATAACTGCATAATATGGGTAATAATGCATGTTATATTGATGATAATAAAAGTAATAAGTATATTTATTACAGTTCTAGCGATAATAACTACATAATATGGGTAATAATGCATGTTATATTGATAATATCGGGATTAATAAGTATAATTATTATAGTTCTAGCGATAATAATAGTAAAATATGGCTAATAGTGCATGTTATATTGATAATAATAAAAGTAATTAGTATATTTATTATAGTTCTATCGATAATAACTGCATTATATGGGTAATAATGCATGTTATATTGATGATAATATAAGTAATGAGTATAATTATTACAGTTCTAGCGATAGCAACTCCATTATATGGGTAATAATGGATGTTATATTGATAATATCGGGAGTAATAAGTATAATTATTACAGTTTTAGCGATAATACTAGTAAAATATGGCTAAGAGTGCATTTTATATTGATAATAATAAAAGTAATAAGTATAGTTATTATACTTCTATCGATAATAACTGCATAATATGGGTAATAATGCACGTTATATTGCTAATAATAAAAGTAATAAGTATATTTATTATAGTTCTATCGATTATAACTGCATAATATGGGTAATAATGCATGTTATATTGATAATAATAAAAGTAATAAGTATATTTATTATACTTCTGTCGATAATAACTGCATTATATGGGTAATAATGCATGTTATATTGATAATAATAAAAGTAATAAGTATATTTATTACAGTTCTATCGATAATAACTGCACAATATGGGTAATAATGCATGTTATATTGATGATAATAAAAGTAATACGTACATTTATTAGAGTTCTAGCTATAATAACTGCATAATATGGGTAATAATGCATGTTATATTGATAATAATATAAGTAATAGGTATAATTATTACAGTTCTAGCGATAATAACTGCATTATACGGGTAATATTGCATGTTATATTGATAATATCGGGAGTAGTAAGTATATTCATTATAGTTATAGCGATAATAACTGCGTAATATAGGTAATAATGCATGTTATATTGATAATAATAAAAGTAATAAGTATATTTATTATAGTTCTATCGATTATAACTGCATAATATGGCTAATAGTGCATGTTATATTGATAATAATAAAAGTAATAAGTATATTTATTATAGTTCTATCGATTATAACTGCATAATATGGGTAATAATGCATGTTATATTGATAATAATAAAAGTAATAAGTATATTTATTATACTTCTGTCGATAATAACTGCATTATATGGGTAATAATGCATGTTATATTGATAATAATAAAAGTAATAAGTATATTTATTACAGTTCTATCGATAATAACTGCACAATATGGGTAATAATGCATGTTATATTGATGATAATAAAAGTAATACGTACATTTATTAGAGTTCTAGCTATAATAACTGCATAATATGGGTAATAATGCATGTTATATTGATAATAATATAAGTAATAGGTATAATTATTACAGTTCTAGCGATAATAACTGCATTATACGGGTAATATTGCATGTTATATTGATAATATCGGGAGTAGTAAGTATATTCATTATAGTTATAGCGATAATAACTGCGTAATATAGGTAATAATGCATGTTATATTGATAATAATAAAAGTAATAAGTATATTTATTATAGTTCTATCGATTATAACTGCATAATATGGCTAATAGTGCATGTTATATTGATAATAATAAAAGTAATAAGTATATTTATTATAGTTCTATCGATAATAACTGCATAATATGGGTAATAATGCATGTTATATTGATAATATCGGGATTAATAAGTATAATTATTATAGTTCTAGCGATAATAATAGTAAAATATGGCTAATAGTGCATGTTATATTGATAATAATAAAAGTAATTAGTATATTTATTATAGTTCTATCGATAATAACTGCATTATATGGGTAATAATGCATGTTATATTGATAATATTGGGAGTAATAAGTATAATTATTATAGTTCTAGCGATAATAATAGTAAAATATGGCTAATAGTGCATGTCATATTGATAATAATAAAAGTAATAAGTATATTTATTACAGTTCTATCGATAATAACTGCATAATATGGGTAATAATGCATGTTATATTGATGATAATAAAAGTAATAAGTATACTTATTACAGTTCTAGCGATAATAACTACATAATATGGGTAATAATGCATGTTATATTGATGATAATATAAGTAATGGGTATAATTATTACAGTTCTAGCGATAGCAACTCCATTATATGGGTAATAATGGATGTTATATTGACAATATCGGGAGTAATAAGTATAATTATTACAGTTATAGCGATAATACTAGTAAAATATGGCTAAGAGTGCATGTTATATTGATAATAATAAAAGTAATAAGTATAGTTATTATACTTCTATCGATAATAACTGCATAATATGGGTAATAATGCACGTTATATTGCTAATAATAAAAGTAATAAGTATATTTATTATAGTTCTATCGATTATAACTGCATAATATGGGTAATGATGCATGTTATATTGATAATAATAAAAGTAATAAGTATATTTATTATACTTCTGTCGATAATAACTGCATTATATGGGTAATAATGCATGTTATATTGATAATAATAAAAGTAATAAGTATAATTATTACAGTTCTAGCGATAATAACTCCATTATATGGGTAATAATGCATGTTATATTGATGATAATAAAAGTAATACGTACATTTATTATAGTTCTAGCTATAATAACTGCATAATATGGGTAATAATGCATGTTATATTGATAATAATATAAGTAATAGGTATAATTATTACAGTTCTAGCGATAATAACTGCATGATACGGGTAATAATGCATGTTATATTGGTAATATTGGGAATAATAAGTATAATTATTATAGTTCTACCGATAATAATAGTAAAATATGGCTAATAGTGCATGTTATATTGATAATAATAAAAGTAATAAGTATATTTATTACAGTTCTATCGATAATAACTGCACAATATGGGTAATAATGCATGTTATATTGATAATAATAAAAGTAATTAGTATATTTATTATAGTTCTATCAATAATAACTGCATAAAATGGGTAATAATGCACGTTATATTGCTAATAATATAAGTAATAAGTATAATTATTACAGTTCTAGCGATAATAACTGCATTATATGGGTAATAATGCATGTTATATTGATAATATCGGGAGTAATAAGTATAATTATTACAGTTCTAGCGCTAATAACTGCATTATATGGGTAATAATGCATGTTATATTGATGATAATATAAGTAATAAGTATAATTATTACAGTTCTCTCGATTATAACTGCATAATATATGTAATAATGCATGTTATATTGATGATAATAAAAGTAATAAGTATATTTATTACAGTTCTAGCGATAATAACTGCATAATATGGGTAATAATGCATGTTATATTGATGATAATATAAGTAATGAGTATAATTATTACAGTCCTAGCAATAATAACTGCATAATATGGGTAACAATGCATGTTATATTGATGATATTATAAGTAATAAGTATAATTATTACAGTTCTCTCGATTATAACTGCATAATATGGGTAATAATGCATGTTATATTGATAATAATATAAGTAATAAGTATAATTATTACAGTTCTAGCGATAATAACTGCATAATATGGGTAATAATGCATGTTATATTGATAATAATAAAAGTAATAAGTATATTTATTATAGTTCTATCGATAAAAACTGCATAATATGGGTAATAATGCATGTTATATTGATAATAATAAAAGTAATAAGTATATTTATTACAGTTCTATCGATAATAACTGCATAATATGGGTAATAATGCATGTTATATTGATGATAATAAAAGTAGTAAGTATATTTATTATAGTTCTAGCGATTATAACTGCATAATATGGGTAATAATGCATGTTATATTGAGAATAGTATAAGTAATAAGTATAATTATTACAGTTGTAGCGATAATAACTGCATTGTATGCGTAATAATGCATGTTATATTGATAATATCGGGAGTAATAAGTATAATTATTACAGTTCTAGCGCTAATAACTGCATTATATGGGTAATAATGGATGTTATATTGATAATATCGGGAGTAATAAGTATAATTATTACAGTTCTAGCGATAATACTAGTAAAATATGGCTAAGAGTGCCTGTTATACTGATAACAATAAAGGTAACAAGTATATTTATTATACCTCTGTCGATAATAACTGCATTATATGGGTAATAATGCATGTTATATTGATGATAATATAAGTAATAAGTATAATTATTACAGTTCTCTCGATTATAACTGCATAATATGGGTAATAATGCATGTTATATTGATAATAATAAAAGTAATAAGTACATTTATTATAGTTCTATCGATAGTAACTGCAAAATATGGGTAATAATGCATGTTATATTGATAATAATAAAAGTAATAAGTATATTTATTACAGTTCTAGCGATAATAACTGCATAATATGTATAATAATGCATGTTATATTGCTGATAATATAAGTAATGAGTATAATTATTACAGTTCTAGCGATAGTAACTCCATTATGTGGGTAATTATGGATGTTATATTGATAATATCGGGAGTAATGAGTATAATTATTACAGTTTTAGCGACAATACTAGTAAAATATGGCTAAGAGTGCATGTTATATTGATAATAATTAAAGTAGTAGGTATATTTATTATACTTCTATCGATAATAACTGCATAATATGGGTAATAATGCACGTTATATTGCTAATAATATAAGTAATAAGTATATTTATTATAGTTCTATCGATTATAACTGCATAATATGGGTAATAATGCATGTTATATTGATAATAATAAAAGTAATAAGTATATTTATTATAGTTCTATCGATAATAACTGCATAATATGGGTAATAATGCATGTCATATTGAGAATAATATAAGTAATATGTATAATTATTAGAGTTCTAGCGATAATAACTGCATTATATGCGTAATAATGCATGCTATATTGATAATATCGGGAGTAATAAGTATAATTATTACAGTTCTAGCGATAATAACTGCATTATATGCGTAATAATGCATGTTATATTGATAATATCGGGAGTAATAAGTATAATTATTACAGTTCTAGCGATAATACTAGTAAAATATGGCTAAGAGTGCCTGTTATACTGATAACAATAAAGGTAACAAGTATATTTATTATACCTCTGTCGATAATAACTGCATTATATGGGTAATAATGCATGTTATATTCATAATAATATAAGTAATAAGTATAATTATTACAGTTCTAGCGATAATAACTGCATAATATGGGTAATAATGCATGTTATATTGATGATAATAAAAGTAATAAGTATATTTATTACAGTTCTAGCGATAATAACTGCATAATATGGGTAATAATGCATGTTATATTGATGATAATATAAGTAATGAGTATAATTATTACAGTTCTAGCGATAGCAACTCCATTATATGGGTAATAATGGATGTTATATTGATAATATCGGGAGTAATAAGTATAATTATTACAGTTTTATCGATAATAACTGCATTATATGGATGTTATATTGATAATATCGGGAGTAATAAGTATAATTATTATAGTTCTAGCGATAATAATAGTAAAATATGGCTAATAGTGCATGTTATATTGATAGTAATAAAAGTAATAAGTATATTTATTATAGTTCTATCGATAATAACTGCATAATATGGGTAATAATGCATGTTATATTGATAATATCGGGATTAATAAGTATAATTATTATAGTTCTAGCGATAATAATAGTAAAATATGGCTAATAGTGCAAGTTATATTGATAATAATAAAAGTAATTAGTATATTTATTATAGTTCTATCGATAATAACTGCATAATATGGCTAATAATGCATGTTATATTGATGATAATATAAGTAATGAGTATAATTATTACAGTTCTAGCGATAATAACTGCATAATATGGGTAACAATGCATGTTATATTGATGATATTATAAGTAATAAGTATAATTATTACAGTTCTCTCGATTATAACTGCATAATATGGGTAATAATGCATGTTATATTGATAATAATATAAGTAATAAGTATAATTATTACAGTTCTAGCGATAATAACTGCATAATATGGGTAATAATGCATGTTATGTTGATAATAATAAAAATAATAAGTATATTTATTATAGTTCTATCGATAAAAACTGCATAATATGGGTAATAATGCATGTTATATTGATAATAATAAAAGTAATAAGTATATTTATTACAGTTCTATCGATAATAACTGCATAATATGGGTAATAATGCATGTTATATTGATGATAATAAAAGTAGTAAGTATATTTATTATAGTTCTAGCGATTATAACTGCATAATATGGGTAATAATGCATGTTATATTGATGATAATAAAAGTAATACGTATATTTATTATAGTTCTAGCGATAATAACTGCATAATATGGGTAATAATGCATGTTATATTGATAATAATATAAGTAATAAGTATAATTATTACAGTTCTAGCGATAATAACTCCATTATATGGGTAATAATGCATGTTATATTGATAATAATATAAGTAATAAGTATAATTATCACAGTTCTAGCGATAATAACCGCATAATATGGGTAATAATGCATGTTATATTGATGATAATATAAGTAATAAGTATATTTATTACAGTTCTAGCGATAATAACTGCATAATATGTATAATAATGCATGTTATATTGCTGATAATATAAGTAATGAGTATAATTATTACAGTTCTAGCGATAGTAACTCCATTATGTGGGTAATTATGGATGTTATATTGATAATATCGGGAGTAATGAGTATAATTATTACAGTTTTAGCGACAATACTAGTAAAATATGGCTAAGAGTGCATGTTATATTGATAATAATTAAAGTAGTAGGTATATTTATTATACTTCTATCGATAATAACTGCATAATATGGGTAATAATGCACGTTATATTGCTAATAATATAAGTAATAAGTATATTTATTATAGTTCTATCGATTATAACTGCATAATATGGGTAATAATGCATGTTATATTGATAATAATAAAAGTAATAAGTATATTTATTATAGTTCTATCGATAATAACTGCATAATATGGGTAATAATGCATGTCATATTGAGAATAATATAAGTAATATGTATAATTATTAAAGTTCTAGCGATAATAACTGCATTATATGCGTAATAATGCATGTTATATTGATAATATCGGGAGTAATAAGTATAATTATTACAGTTCTAGCGATAATAACTGCATTATATGCGTAATAATGCATGTTATATTGATAATATCGGGAGTAATAAGTATAATTATTACAGTTCTAGCGATAATACTAGTAAAATATGGCTAAGAGTGCCTGTTATACTGATAACAATAAAGGTAACAAGTATATTTATTATACCTCTGTCGATAATAACTCCATTATATGGGTAATAATGGATGTTATATTGATAATATCGGGAGTAATAAGTATAATTATTACAGTTTTAGCGATAATAACTGCATTATATGGGTAATAATGGATGTTATATTGATGATAATATAAGTAATGTGTATAATTATTACAGTTCTAGCGATAGCAACTCCATTATATGGGTAATAATGGATGTTATATTGATAATATCGGGAGTAATAAGTATAATTATTACAGTTTTAGCGATAATACTAGTAAAATATGGCTAAGAGTGCATGTTATATTGATAATAATAAAAGTAATAAGTATAGTTATTATACTTCTATCGATAATAACTGCATAATATGGGTAATAATGCACGTTATATTGCTAATAATAAAAGTAATAAGTATATTTATTATAGTTCTATCGATTATAACTGCATAATATGGGTAATAATGCATGTTATATTGATAATAATAAAAGTAATAAGTATAGTTATTATACTTCTGTCGATAATAACTGCATTATATGGGTAATAATGCATGTTATATTGATAATAATAAAAGTTATAAGTATAATTATTACAGTTCTAGCGATAATAACTCCATTATATGGGTAATAATGCATGTTATATTGATGATAATAAAAGTAATACGTACATTTATTATAGTTCTAGCTATAATAACTGCATAATATGGGTAATAATGCATGTTATATTGATAATAATATATGTAATAGGTATAATTATTACAGTTCTAGCGATAATAACTGCATTATACGGGTAATAATGCATGTTATATTGGTAATATTGGGAATAATAAGTATAATTATTATAGTTCTACCGATAATAATAGTAAAGTATGGCTAATAGTGCAGGTTATATTGATAGTAATAAAAGTAATAAGTATATTTATTACAGTTCTATCGATAATAACTGCACAATATGGGTAATAATGCATGTTATATTGATGATAATAAAAGTAATACGTATATTTATTATAGTTCTACCTATAATAACTGCATAATATGGCTAATAGTGCATGTTATATTGATAATAATAAAAGTAATTAGTATATTTATTATAGTTCTATCGATAATAACTGCATAATATGGCTAATAATGCATGTTATATTGATAATATTGGGAGTAATAAGTATAATTATTACAGTTCTAGCGATAATAACTGCATTATATGGGTAATAATGCATGTTATATTGATAATATTGGGAGTAATAAGTATAATTATTAAAGTTCTAGCGATAATAATAGTAAAATATGGCTAATAGTGCATGTCATATTGATAATAATAAAAGTAATAAGTATATTTATTACAGTTCTATCGATAATAACTGCATAATATGGGTAATAATGCATGTTATATTGATGATAATAAAAGTAATAAGTATATTTATTACAGTTCTAGCGATAATAACTACATAATATGGGTAATAATGCATGTTATATTGATGATAATATAAGTAATGTGTATAATTATTACAGTTCTAGCGATAGCAACTCCATTATATGGGTAATAATGGATGTTATATTGATAATATCGGGAGTAATAAGTATAATTATTACAGTTTTAGCGATAATACTAGTAAAATATGGCTAAGAGTGCATGTTATATTGATAATAATAAAAGTAATAAGTATAGTTATTATACTTCTATCGATAATAACTGCATAATATGGGTAATAATGCACGTTATATTGCTAATAATAAAAGTAATAAGTATATTTATTATAGTTCTATCGATTATAACTGCATAATATGGGTAATAATGCATGTTATATTGATAATAATAAAAGTAATAAGTATAGTTATTACAGTTCTATCGATAATAACTGCATAATATGGGTAATAATGCATGTTATATTGATGATAATAAAAGTAATAAGTATACTTATTACAGTTCTAGCGATAATAACTACATAATATGGGTAATAATGCATGTTATATTGATGATAATATAAGTAATGGGTATAATTATTACAGTTCTAGCGATAGCAACTCCATTATATGGGTAATAATGGATGTTATATTGACAATATCGGGAGTAATAAGTATAATTATTACAGTTATAGCGATAATACTAGTAAAATATGGCTAAGAGTGCATGTTATATTGATAATAATAAAAGTAATAAGTATAGTTATTATACTTCTATCGATAATAACTGCATAATATGGGTAATAATGCACGTTATATTGCTAATAATAAAAGTAATAAGTATATTTATTATAGTTCTATCGATTATAACTGCATAATATGGGTAATGATGCATGTTATATTGATAATAATAAAAGTAATAAGTATATTTATTATACTTCTGTCGATAATAACTGCATTATATGGGTAATAATGCATGTTATATTGATAATAATAGAAGTAATAAGTATAATTATTACAGTTCTAGCGATAATAACTCCATTATATGGGTAATAATGCATGTTATATTGATGATAATAAAAGTAATACGTACATTTATTATAGTTCTAGCTATAATAACTGCATAATATGGGTAATAATGCATGTTATATTGATAATAATATAAGTAATAGGTATAATTATTACAGTTCTAGCGATAATAACTGCATGATACGGGTAATAATGCATGTTATATTGGTAATATTGGGAATAATAAGTATAATTATTATAGTTCTACCGATAATAATAGTAAAATATGGCTAATAGTGCATGTTATATTGATAATAATAAAAGTAATAAGTATATTTATTACAGTTCTATCGATAATAACTGCACAATATGGGTAATAATGCATGTTATATTGATAATAATAAAAGTAATTAGTATATTTATTATAGTTCTATCAATAATAACTGCATAAAATGGGTAATAATGCACGTTATATTGCTAATAATATAAGTAATAAGTATAATTATTACAGTTCTAGCGATAATAACTGCATTATATGGGTAATAATGCATGTTATATTGATAATATCGGGAGTAATAAGTATAATTATTACAGTTCTAGCGCTAATAACTGCATTATATGGGTAATAATGCATGTTATATTGATGATAATATAAGTAATAAGTATAATTATTACAGTTCTCTCGATTATAACTGCATAATATATGTAATAATGCATGTTATATTGATGATAATAAAAGTAATAAGTATATTTATTACAGTTCTAGCGATAATAACTGCATAATATGGGTAATAATGCATGTTATATTGATGATAATATAAGTAATGAGTATAATTATTACAGTCCTAGCAATAATAACTGCATAATATGGGTAACAATGCATGTTATATTGATGATATTATAAGTAATAAGTATAATTATTACAGTTCTCTCGATTATAACTGCATAATATGGGTAATAATGCATGTTATATTGATAATAATATAAGTAATAAGTATAATTATTACAGTTCTAGCGATAATAACTGCATAATATGGGTAATAATGCATGTTATATTGATAATAATAAAAGTAATAAGTATATTTATTATAGTTCTATCGATAAAAACTGCATAATATGGGTAATAATGCATGTTATATTGATAATAATAAAAGTAATAAGTATATTTATTACAGTTCTATCGATAATAACTGCATAATATGGGTAATAATGCATGTTATATTGATGATAATAAAAGTAGTAAGTATATTTATTATAGTTCTAGCGATTATAACTGCATAATATGGGTAATAATGCATGTTATATTGAGAATAGTATAAGTAATAAGTATAATTATTACAGTTGTAGCGATAATAACTGCATTGTATGCGTAATAATGCATGTTATATTGATAATATCGGGAGTAATAAGTATAATTATTACAGTTCTAGCGCTAATAACTGCATTATATGGGTAATAATGGATGTTATATTGATAATATCGGGAGTAATAAGTATAATTATTACAGTTCTAGCGATAATACTAGTAAAATATGGCTAAGAGTGCCTGTTATACTGATAACAATAAAGGTAACAAGTATATTTATTATACCTCTGTCGATAATAACTGCATTATATGGGTAATAATGCATGTTATATTGATGATAATATAAGTAATAAGTATAATTATTACAGTTCTCTCGATTATAACTGCATAATATGGGTAATAATGCATGTTATATTGATAATAATAAAAGTAATAAGTACATTTATTATAGTTCTATCGATAGTAACTGCAAAATATGGGTAATAATGCATGTTATATTGATAATAATAAAAGTAATAAGTATATTTATTACAGTTCTAGCGATAATAACTGCATAATATGTATAATAATGCATGTTATATTGCTGATAATATAAGTAATGAGTATAATTATTACAGTTCTAGCGATAGTAACTCCATTATGTGGGTAATTATGGATGTTATATTGATAATATCGGGAGTAATGAGTATAATTATTACAGTTTTAGCGACAATACTAGTAAAATATGGCTAAGAGTGCATGTTATATTGATAATAATTAAAGTAGTAGGTATATTTATTATACTTCTATCGATAATAACTGCATAATATGGGTAATAATGCACGTTATATTGCTAATAATATAAGTAATAAGTATATTTATTATAGTTCTATCGATTATAACTGCATAATATGGGTAATAATGCATGTTATATTGATAATAATAAAAGTAATAAGTATATTTATTATAGTTCTATCGATAATAACTGCATAATATGGGTAATAATGCATGTCATATTGAGAATAATATAAGTAATATGTATAATTATTAGAGTTCTAGCGATAATAACTGCATTATATGCGTAATAATGCATGCTATATTGATAATATCGGGAGTAATAAGTATAATTATTACAGTTCTAGCGATAATAACTGCATTATATGCGTAATAATGCATGTTATATTGATAATATCGGGAGTAATAAGTATAATTATTACAGTTCTAGCGATAATACTAGTAAAATATGGCTAAGAGTGCCTGTTATACTGATAACAATAAAGGTAACAAGTATATTTATTATACCTCTGTCGATAATAACTGCATTATATGGGTAATAATGCATGTTATATTCATAATAATATAAGTAATAAGTATAATTATTACAGTTCTAGCGATAATAACTGCATAATATGGGTAATAATGCATGTTATATTGATGATAATAAAAGTAATAAGTATATTTATTACAGTTCTAGCGATAATAACTGCATAATATGGGTAATAATGCATGTTATATTGATGATAATATAAGTAATGAGTATAATTATTACAGTTCTAGCGATAGCAACTCCATTATATGGGTAATAATGGATGTTATATTGATAATATCGGGAGTAATAAGTATAATTATTACAGTTTTATCGATAATAACTGCATTATATGGATGTTATATTGATAATATCGGGAGTAATAAGTATAATTATTATAGTTCTAGCGATAATAATAGTAAAATATGGCTAATAGTGCATGTTATATTGATAGTAATAAAAGTAATAAGTATATTTATTATAGTTCTATCGATAATAACTGCATAATATGGGTAATAATGCATGTTATATTGATAATATCGGGATTAATAAGTATAATTATTATAGTTCTAGCGATAATAATAGTAAAATATGGCTAATAGTGCAAGTTATATTGATAATAATAAAAGTAATTAGTATATTTATTATAGTTCTATCGATAATAACTGCATAATATGGCTAATAATGCATGTTATATTGATGATAATATAAGTAATGAGTATAATTATTACAGTTCTAGCGATAATAACTGCATAATATGGGTAACAATGCATGTTATATTGATGATATTATAAGTAATAAGTATAATTATTACAGTTCTCTCGATTATAACTGCATAATATGGGTAATAATGCATGTTATATTGATAATAATATAAGTAATAAGTATAATTATTACAGTTCTAGCGATAATAACTGCATAATATGGGTAATAATGCATGTTATGTTGATAATAATAAAAATAATAAGTATATTTATTATAGTTCTATCGATAAAAACTGCATAATATGGGTAATAATGCATGTTATATTGATAATAATAAAAGTAATAAGTATATTTATTACAGTTCTATCGATAATAACTGCATAATATGGGTAATAATGCATGTTATATTGATGATAATAAAAGTAGTAAGTATATTTATTATAGTTCTAGCGATTATAACTGCATAATATGGGTAATAATGCATGTTATATTGATGATAATAAAAGTAATACGTATATTTATTATAGTTCTAGCGATAATAACTGCATAATATGGGTAATAATGCATGTTATATTGATAATAATATAAGTAATAAGTATAATTATTACAGTTCTAGCGATAATAACTCCATTATATGGGTAATAATGCATGTTATATTGATAATAATATAAGTAATAAGTATAATTATCACAGTTCTAGCGATAATAACCGCATAATATGGGTAATAATGCATGTTATATTGATGATAATATAAGTAATAAGTATATTTATTACAGTTCTAGCGATAATAACTGCATAATATGGGTAATAATGCATGTTATATTGATGATAATAAAAGTAATAAGTATATTTATTACAGTTCTAGCGATAATAACTGCATAATATGGGTAATAATGCATGTTATATTGATGATAATATAAGTAATGAGTATAATTATTACAGTTCTAGCGATAGCAACTCCATTATATGGGTAATAATGGATGTTATATTGATAATATCGGGAGTAATAAGTATAATTATTACAGTTTTATCGATAATAACTGCATTATATGGATGTTATATTGATAATATCGGGAGTAATAAGTATAATTATTATAGTTCTAGCGATAATAATAGTAAAATATGGCTAATAGTGCATGTTATATTGATAGTAATAAAAGTAATAAGTATATTTATTATAGTTCTATCGATAATAACTGCATAATATGGGTAATAATGCATGTTATATTGATAATATCGGGATTAATAAGTATAATTATTATAGTTCTAGCGATAATAATAGTAAAATATGGCTAATAGTGCAAGTTATATTGATAATAATAAAAGTAATTAGTATATTTATTATAGTTCTATCGATAATAACTGCATAATATGGCTAATAATGCATGTTATATTGATGATAATATAAGTAATGAGTATAATTATTACAGTTCTAGCGATAATAACTGCATAATATGGGTAACAATGCATGTTATATTGATGATATTATAAGTAATAAGTATAATTATTACAGTTCTCTCGATTATAACTGCATAATATGGGTAATAATGCATGTTATATTGATAATAATATAAGTAATAAGTATAATTATTACAGTTCTAGCGATAATAACTGCATAATATGGGTAATAATGCATGTTATGTTGATAATAATAAAAATAATAAGTATATTTATTATAGTTCTATCGATAAAAACTGCATAATATGGGTAATAATGCATGTTATATTGATAATAATAAAAGTAATAAGTATATTTATTACAGTTCTATCGATAATAACTGCATAATATGGGTAATAATGCATGTTATATTGATGATAATAAAAGTAGTAAGTATATTTATTATAGTTCTAGCGATTATAACTGCATAATATGGGTAATAATGCATGTTATATTGATGATAATAAAAGTAATACGTATATTTATTATAGTTCTAGCGATAATAACTGCATAATATGGGTAATAATGCATGTTATATTGATAATAATATAAGTAATAAGTATAATTATTACAGTTCTAGCGATAATAACTCCATTATATGGGTAATAATGCATGTTATATTGATAATAATATAAGTAATAAGTATAATTATCACAGTTCTAGCGATAATAACCGCATAATATGGGTAATAATGCATGTTATATTGATGATAATATAAGTAATAAGTATATTTATTACAGTTCTAGCGATAATAACTGCATAATATGTATAATAATGCATGTTATATTGCTGATAATATAAGTAATGAGTATAATTATTACAGTTCTAGCGATAGTAACTCCATTATGTGGGTAATTATGGATGTTATATTGATAATATCGGGAGTAATGAGTATAATTATTACAGTTTTAGCGACAATACTAGTAAAATATGGCTAAGAGTGCATGTTATATTGATAATAATTAAAGTAGTAGGTATATTTATTATACTTCTATCGATAATAACTGCATAATATGGGTAATAATGCACGTTATATTGCTAATAATATAAGTAATAAGTATATTTATTATAGTTCTATCGATTATAACTGCATAATATGGGTAATAATGCATGTTATATTGATAATAATAAAAGTAATAAGTATATTTATTATAGTTCTATCGATAATAACTGCATAATATGGGTAATAATGCATGTCATATTGAGAATAATATAAGTAATATGTATAATTATTAAAGTTCTAGCGATAATAACTGCATTATATGCGTAATAATGCATGTTATATTGATAATATCGGGAGTAATAAGTATAATTATTACAGTTCTAGCGATAATAACTGCATTATATGCGTAATAATGCATGTTATATTGATAATATCGGGAGTAATAAGTATAATTATTACAGTTCTAGCGATAATACTAGTAAAATATGGCTAAGAGTGCCTGTTATACTGATAACAATAAAGGTAACAAGTATATTTATTATACCTCTGTCGATAATAACTCCATTATATGGGTAATAATGGATGTTATATTGATAATATCGGGAGTAATAAGTATAATTATTACAGTTTTAGCGATAATAACTGCATTATATGGGTAATAATGGATGTTATATTGATGATAATATAAGTAATGTGTATAATTATTACAGTTCTAGCGATAGCAACTCCATTATATGGGTAATAATGGATGTTATATTGATAATATCGGGAGTAATAAGTATAATTATTACAGTTTTAGCGATAATACTAGTAAAATATGGCTAAGAGTGCATGTTATATTGATAATAATAAAAGTAATAAGTATAGTTATTATACTTCTATCGATAATAACTGCATAATATGGGTAATAATGCACGTTATATTGCTAATAATAAAAGTAATAAGTATATTTATTATAGTTCTATCGATTATAACTGCATAATATGGGTAATAATGCATGTTATATTGATAATAATAAAAGTAATAAGTATAGTTATTATACTTCTGTCGATAATAACTGCATTATATGGGTAATAATGCATGTTATATTGATAATAATAAAAGTTATAAGTATAATTATTACAGTTCTAGCGATAATAACTCCATTATATGGGTAATAATGCATGTTATATTGATGATAATAAAAGTAATACGTACATTTATTATAGTTCTAGCTATAATAACTGCATAATATGGGTAATAATGCATGTTATATTGATAATAATATATGTAATAGGTATAATTATTACAGTTCTAGCGATAATAACTGCATTATACGGGTAATAATGCATGTTATATTGGTAATATTGGGAATAATAAGTATAATTATTATAGTTCTACCGATAATAATAGTAAAGTATGGCTAATAGTGCAGGTTATATTGATAGTAATAAAAGTAATAAGTATATTTATTACAGTTCTATCGATAATAACTGCACAATATGGGTAATAATGCATGTTATATTGATGATAATAAAATTAATACGTATATTTATTATAGTTCTACCTATAATAACTGCATAATATGGCTAATAGTGCATGTTATATTGATAATAATAAAAGTAATTAGTATATTTATTATAGTTCTATCGATAATAACTGCATAATATGGCTAATAATGCATGTTATATTGATAATATTGGGAGTAATAAGTATAATTATTACAGTTCTAGCGATAATAACTGCATTATATGGGTAATAATGCATGTTATATTGATAATATTGGGAGTAATAAGTATAATTATTAAAGTTCTAGCGATAATAATAGTAAAATATGGCTAATAGTGCATGTCATATTGATAATAATAAAAGTAATAAGTATATTTATTACAGTTCTATCGATAATAACTGCATAATATGGGTAATAATGCATGTTATATTGATGATAATAAAAGTAATAAGTATATTTATTACAGTTCTAGCGATAATAACTACATAATATGGGTAATAATGCATGTTATATTGATGATAATATAAGTAATGTGTATAATTATTACAGTTCTAGCGATAGCAACTCCATTATATGGGTAATAATGGATGTTATATTGATAATATCGGGAGTAATAAGTATAATTATTACAGTTTTAGCGATAATACTAGTAAAATATGGCTAAGAGTGCATGTTATATTGATAATAATAAAAGTAATAAGTATAGTTATTATACTTCTATCGATAATAACTGCATAATATGGGTAATAATGCACGTTATATTGCTAATAATAAAAGTAATAAGTATATTTATTATAGTTCTATCGATTATAACTGCATAATATGGGTAATAATGCATGTTATATTGATAATAATAAAAGTAATAAGTATAGTTATTATACTTCTGTCGATAACAACTGCATTATATGGGTAATAATGCATGTCATATTGAGAATAATATAAGTAATATGTATAATTATTACAGTTCTAGCGATAATAACTCCATTATATGGGTAATAATGCATGTTATATTGATGATAATAAAAGTAATACGTACATTTATTATAGTTCTAGCTATAATAACTGCATAATATGGGTAATAATGCATGTTATATTGATAATAATATAAGTAATAGGTATAATTATTACAGTTCTAGCGATAATAACTGCATTATACGGGTAATAATGCATGTTATATTGGTAATATTGGGAATAATAAGTATAATTATTATAGTTCTACCGATAATAATAGTAAAGTATGGCTAATAGTGCATGTTATATTGATAATAATAAAAGTAATAAGTATATTTATTACAGTTCTATCGATAATAACTGCACAATATGGGTAATAATGCATGTTATATTGATGATAATAAAAGTAATACGTATATTTATTATAGTTCTAGCTATAATAACTGCATAATATGGGTAATAATGCATGTTATATTGATAATAATATAAGTAATAAGTATAATTATTACAGTTCTAGCGATAATAACTGCATTATATGGGTAATAATGGATGTTATATTGATAATATCGGGAGTAGTAAGTATATTCATTATAGTTATAGCGATAATAACTGCGTAATATAGGTAATAATGCATGTTATATTGATAATAATAAAAGTAATTAGTATATTTATTATAGCTCTATCAATAATAACTGCATAAAATGGGTAATAATGCACGTTATATTGCTAATAATATAAGTAATAAGTATAATTATTACAGTTCTAGCGATAATAACTGCATTATATGGGTAATAATGCATGTTATATTGATAATATCGGGAGTAATAAGTATAATTATTACAGTTCTAGCGATAATACTAGTAAAATATGGCTAAAAGTGCCTGTTATATTGATAACAATAAAAGTAATAAGTATATTTATTAAACTTCTGTCGATAATAACTCCATTATATGGGTAATAATGCATGTTATACTGATAATAATATAAGTAATAAGTATAATTATTACAGTTCTAGCGATAATAACTCCATTATATGGGTAATAATGCATGTTATATTGATAATAATATAAGTAATAAGTATAATTATCACAGTTCTAGCGATAATAACCGCATAATATGGGTAATAATGCATGTTATATTGATAGTAATATAAGTAATAAGTATAATTATTACAGTTCTCTCGATTATAACTGCATAATATGGGTAATAATGCATGTTATATTGATAATAATATAAGTAATAAGTAAAATTATTACAGTTCTAGCGATAATAACTGCAAAATATGGGTAATATTGCATGTTATATTGATAATAATAAAAGTAATAAGTGTATTTATTACAGCTCTAGCGATAATAACTGCGTTATATGCGTAATAATGCATGTTATATTGATGATAATAAAAGTAGTAAGTATATTTATTATAGTTCTAGCGATTATAACTGCATAATATGGGTAATAATGCATGTTATATTGAGAATAATAAAAGTAATAAGTATATTTATTATAGTTCTATCGATAAAAACTGCATAATATGGGTAATAATGCATGTTATATTGATAATAATAAAAGTAATAAGTATATTTATTACAGTTCTATCGATAATAACTGCATAACATGGGTAATAATGCATGTTATATTGATGATAATAAAAGTAATACGTATATTTATTATAGTTCTAGCGATAATAATTGCATAATATGGGTAATAATGCATGTTATATTGATAATAATATAAGTAATAAGTATAATTATTACAGATCTCGCGATAATAACTGCATTATATGGGTAATAATCCACGTTATATTGCTAATAATATAAGTATTAAGTATAATTATTACAGTTCTAGCGATAATAACTGCATAATATGGGTAATAATGCATGTTATATTGATGATAATATAAGTAATAAGTATAATTATTACAGTTCTCTCGATTATAACTGCATAATATGGGTAATAATGCATGTTATATTGATAATAATAAAAGTAATAAGTATATTTATTACAGTTCTAGCGATAATAGCTGCATAATATGTATAATAATGCATGTTATATTGCTGATAATATAAGTAATGAGTATAATTATTACAGTTCTAGCGATAGTAACTCCATTATGTGGGTAATTATGGATGTTATATTGATAATATCGGGAGTAATGAGTATAATTATTACAGTTTTAGCGATAATACTAGTAAAATATGGTTAAGAGTGCATGTTATATTGATAATAATTAAAGTAGTAGGTATATTTATTATACTTCTATCGATAATAACTGCATAATATGGGTAATAATGCACGTTATATTGCTAATAATATAAGTAATAAGTATATTTATTATAGTTCTATCGATTATAACTGCATAATATGGGTAATAATGCATGTTATATTGATAATAATAAAAGTATTAAGTATATTTATTATAGTTCTATCGATAATAACTGCATAATATGGGTAATAATGCATGTCATATTGAGAATAATATAAGTAATATGTATAATTATTACAGTTCTAGCGATAATAACTGCATTATATGCGTAATAATGCATGTTATATTGATAATATCGGGAGTAATAAGTATAATTATTACAGTTCTAGTGATAATAACTGCATTATATGCGTAATAATGCATGTTATATTGATAATATCGGGAGTAATAAGTATAATTATTACAGTTCTAGCGATAATACTAGTAAAATATGGCTAAGAGTGCCTGTTATACTGATAACAATAAAAGTAACAAGTATATTTATTATACCTCTGTCGATAATAACTGCATTATATGGGTAATAATGCATGTTATATTCATAATAATATAAGTAATAAGTATAATTATTACAGTTCTAGCGATAATAACTGCTTAATATGGGTAATAATGCATGTTATATTGATGATAATAGAAGTAATAAGTATATTTATTACAGTTCTAGCGATAATAACTGCATAATATGGGTAATAATGCATGTTATATTGATGATAATATAAGTAATGAGTATAATTATTACAGTTCTAGCGATAGCAACTCCATGATATGGGTAATAATGGATGTTATATTGATAATATCGGGAGTAATGAGTATAATTATTACAGTTTTAGCGATAATACTAGTAAAATATGGCTAAGAGTGCATTTTATATTGATAATAATAAAAGTAATAAGTATAGTTATTATACTTCTATCGATAATAACTGCATAATATGGGTAATAATGCACGTTATATTGCTAATAATAAAAGTAATAAGTATATTTATTATAGTTCTATCGATTATAACTGCATAATATGGGTAATAATGCATGTTATATTGATAATAATAAAAGTAATAAGTATATTTATTATACTTCTGTCGATAATAACTGCATTATATGGGTAATAATGCATGTTATATTGATAATAATAAAAGTAATAAGTATAATTATTACAGTTCTAGCGATAATAACTCCATTATATGGGTAATAATGCATGTTATATTGATAATATTGGGAGTAATAAGTATAATTATTACAGTTCTAGCGATAATAACTGCATTATATGGGTAATAATGCATGTTATATTGATAATATTGGGAGTAATAAGTATAATTATTATAGTTCTAGCGATAATAATAGTAAAATATGGCTAATAGTGCATGTTATATTGATAATAATAAAAGTAATAAGTATATTTATTACAGTTCTATCGATAATAACTGCATAATATGGGTAATAATGCATGTTATATTGATGATAATAAAAGTAATAAGTATAATTATTACAGTTCAAGCGATAATAACTGCATTATATGGGTAATAATGCACGTTATATTGCTAAAAATATAAGTAATAAGTATAATTATTACAGTTCTAGCGATAATAACTGCATAATATGGGTAATAATGCATGTTATATTGATGGTAATATAAGTAATGAGTATAATTATTACAGTTCTAGCGATATTAACTCCATTATGTGGGTAATTATGGATATTATATTGATAATATCGGGAGTAATGAGTATAATTATTACAGTTTTAGCGACAATACTAGTAAAATATGGCTAAGAGTGCATGTTATATTGATAATAATAAAAGTAATAAGTATATTTATTATACTTCTATCGATAATAACTGCATAATATGGGTAATAATGCATGTTATATTGATGATAATAAAAGTAATACGTATATTTATTATAGTTCTAGCGATAATAACTGCATTATATGGGTAATAGTGCACGTTATATTGCTAATAATATAAGTAATAAGTATAATTATTACAGTTCTAGCGATAATAACTGCATAATATGTATAATAATGCATGTTATATTGCTGATAATAAAAGTAATAAGTATAATTATTACAGTTCTAGCGATAATCACTGCATTATATGGGTAATAATGCACGTTATATTGCTAACAATATAAGTAATAAGTATAATTATTACAGTTCTAGCGATAATAACTGCATTATATGGGTAATAATGCATGTTATATTGATGATAATATAAGTAATAAGTATAATTATTACAGTTCTCTCGATTATAACTGCATAATATGGGTAATAATGCATGTTATATTGATGATAATAAAAGTAATAAGTATATTTATTACAGTTCTAGCGATAGTAACTGCATAATATGGGTAATAATGCACGTTATATTGAGAATAATATAAGTAATAAGTATAATTATTACAGTTCTAGCGATAATAACTGCATTATATGCGTAATAATGCATGTTATATTGATGATAATAAAAGTAGTAAGTATATTTACTATAGCTCTAGCGATTATAACTGCATAATATGGGTAATAATGCATGTTATATTGAGAATAATAAAAGTAATAAGTATATTTATTATAGTTCTATCGATAAAAACTGCATAATATGGGTAATAATGCATGTTATATTGATAATAATAAAAGTAATAAGTATATTTATTACAGTTCTATCGATAATAACTGCATAATATGGGTAATAATGCATGTTATATTGATGATAATAAAAGTAATACGTATATTTATTATAGTTCTAGCGATAATAACTGCATTATATGGGTAATAGTGCACGTTATATTGCTAATAATATAAGTAATAAGTATAATTATTACAGTTCTAGCGATAATAACTGCATTATATGGGTAATAATGCATGTTATATTGCTAATAATAAAAGTAATAAGTACATTTATTATAGTTCTATCGATAATAACTGCAAAATATAGGTAATAATGCATGTTATATTGATAATAATAAAAGTAATAACTATATTTATTACAGTTCTAGCGATAATAACTGCATAATATGTATAATAATGCATGTTATATTGCTGATAATAAAAGTAATAAGTATAATTATTACAGTTCTAGCGATAATCACTGCATTATATGGGTAATAATGCACGTTATATTGCTAACAATATAAGTAATAAGTATAATTATTACAGTTCTAGCGATAATAACTGCATTATATGGGTAATAATGCATGTTACATTGATAATATTGGGAGTAATAAGTATAATTATTATAGTTCTAGCGATAATAATAGTAAAATATGGCTAATAGTGCATGTTATATTGATAATGATAAAAGTAATAAGTATATTTATTACAGTTCGATCGATAATAACTGCATAATATGGGTAATAATGCATGTTATATTGATGATAATAAAAGTAATAAGTATAATTATTACAGTTCTTGCGATAATCACTGCATTATATGGGTAATAATGCACGTTATATTGCTAACAATATAAGTAATAAGTATAATTATTACAGTTCTAGCGATAATAACTGCATTATATGGGTAATAATGCATGTTACATTGATAATATCGGGAGTAATAAGTATAATTATTATAGTTCTAGCGATAATAATAGTAAAATATGGCTAATAGTGCATGTTATATTGATAATAATAAAAGTAATAAGTATATTTATTAGAGTTCTAGCGATAATAACTGCATTATATGTGTAATAATGCATGTTATATTGATAATATTGGTAGTAATAAGTATAATTATTATAGCTCTAGCGATAATAATAGTAAAATATGGTTAACAGTGCATGTTATATTGATAATAATAAAAGTAATAAGTATATTTATTACAGTTCTATCGATAATAACTGCATAATATGGGTAATAATGCATGTTATATTGATGATAATAAAAGTAGTAAGTATATTTATTACAGTTCTAGCGATTATAACTGCATAATATGGGTAATAATGCACGTTATATTGAGAATAATATAAGTAATAAGTATAATTATTACAGTTCTAGCTATAATAACTGCATTATATGCGTAATAATGCATGTTATATTGATGATAATAAAAGTAGTAAGTATATTTATTATAGCTCTAGCGATTATAACTGCATAATATGGGTAATAATGCATGTTATATTGAGAATAATAAAAGTAATAAGTATATTTATTATAGTTCTATCGATAAAAACCGCATAATATGGCTAATAGTGCATGTTATATTGATAATAATAAAAGTAATAAGTATATTTATTACAGTTCTATCGATAATAACTGCACAATATGGGTAATAATGCATGTTATATTGATAATATTGGGAGTAATAAGTTTAATTATTATAGTACTAGCGATAATAATAGTAAAATATGGCTAATAGTGCATGTTATATTGATGATAATAAAAGTAATACGTATATTTATTATAGTTCTAGCTATAATAACTGCATAATATGGGTAATAATGCATGTTATATTGATAATATTGGGAGTAATAAGTATAATTATTACAGTTCTAGCGATAATAACTGCATTATATGGGTAATAATGCATGTTATATTGATAATATTGGGAGTAATAAGTATAATTATTATAGTTCTAGCGATAATAATAGTAAAATATGGCTAATAGTGCATGTTATATTGATAATAATAAAAGTAATAAGTATATTTATTACAGTTCTATCGATAATAACTGCATAATATGGGTAATAATGCATGTTATATTGATAATATTGGGAGTAATAAGTATAATTATTAAAGTTCTAGCGATAATAATAGTAAAATATGGCTAATAGTGCATGTCATATTGATAATAATAAAAGTAATAAGTATATTTATTACAGTTCTAGCGATAATAACTGCATAATATGGGTAATAATGCATGTTATATTGATGATAATAAAAGTAATAAGTATATTTATTACAGTTCTAGCGATAATAACTGCATAATATGGGTAATAATGCATGTTATATTGATGATAATATAAGTAATGAGTATAATTATTACAGTTCTAGCGATAGCAACTCCATTATATGGGTAATAATGGATGTTATATTGATAATATCGGGAGTAATAAGTATAATTATTACAGTTTTATCGATAATAACTGCATTATATGGATGTTATATTGATAATATCGGGAGTAATAAGTATAATTATTATAGTTCTAGCGATAATAATAGTAAAATATGGCTAATAGTGCATGTTATATTGATAGTAATAAAAGTAATAAGTATATTTATTATAGTTCTATCGATAATAACTGCATAATATGGGTAATAATGCATGTTATATTGATAATATCGGGATTAATAAGTATAATTATTATAGTTCTAGCGATAATAATAGTAAAATATGGCTAATAGTGCAAGTTATATTGATAATAATAAAAGTAATTAGTATATTTATTATAGTTCTATCGATAATAACTGCATAATATGGCTAATAATGCATGTTATATTGATGATAATATAAGTAATGAGTATAATTATTACAGTTCTAGCGATTATAACTGCATAATATGGGTAATAATGCATGTTATATTGATGATAATAAAAGTAATACGTATATTTATTATAGTTCTAGCGATAATAACTGCATAATATGGGTAATAATGCATGTTATATTGATAATAATATAAGTAATAAGTATAATTATTACAGTTCTAGCGATAATAACTCCATTATATGGGTAATAATGCATGTTATATTGATAATAATATAAGTAATAAGTATAATTATCACAGTTCTAGCGATAATAACCGCATAATATGGGTAATAATGCATGTTATATTGATGATAATATAAGTAATAAGTATATTTATTACAGTTCTAGCGATAATAACTGCATAATATGTATAATAATGCATGTTATATTGCTGATAATATAAGTAATGAGTATAATTATTACAGTTCTAGCGATAGTAACTCCATTATGTGGGTAATTATGGATGTTATATTGATAATATCGGGAGTAATGAGTATAATTATTACAGTTTTAGCGACAATACTAGTAAAATATGGCTAAGAGTGCATGTTATATTGATAATAATTAAAGTAGTAGGTATATTTATTATACTTCTATCGATAATAACTGCATAATATGGGTAATAATGCACGTTATATTGCTAATAATATAAGTAATAAGTATATTTATTATAGTTCTATCGATTATAACTGCATAATATGGGTAATAATGCATGTTATATTGATAATAATAAAAGTAATAAGTATATTTATTATAGTTCTATCGATAATAACTGCATAATATGGGTAATAATGCATGTCATATTGAGAATAATATAAGTAATATGTATAATTATTAAAGTTCTAGCGATAATAACTGCATTATATGCGTAATAATGCATGTTATATTGATAATATCGGGAGTAATAAGTATAATTATTACAGTTCTAGCGATAATAACTGCATTATATGCGTAATAATGCATGTTATATTGATAATATCGGGAGTAATAAGTATAATTATTACAGTTCTAGCGATAATACTAGTAAAATATGGCTAAGAGTGCCTGTTATACTGATAACAATAAAGGTAACAAGTATATTTATTATACCTCTGTCGATAATAACTCCATTATATGGGTAATAATGGATGTTATATTGATAATATCGGGAGTAATAAGTATAATTATTACAGTTTTAGCGATAATAACTGCATTATATGGGTAATAATGGATGTTATATTGATGATAATATAAGTAATGTGTATAATTATTACAGTTCTAGCGATAGCAACTCCATTATATGGGTAATAATGGATGTTATATTGATAATATCGGGAGTAATAAGTATAATTATTACAGTTTTAGCGATAATACTAGTAAAATATGGCTAAGAGTGCATGTTATATTGATAATAATAAAAGTAATAAGTATAGTTATTATACTTCTATCGATAATAACTGCATAATATGGGTAATAATGCACGTTATATTGCTAATAATAAAAGTAATAAGTATATTTATTATAGTTCTATCGATTATAACTGCATAATATGGGTAATAATGCATGTTATATTGATAATAATAAAAGTAATAAGTATAGTTATTATACTTCTGTCGATAATAACTGCATTATATGGGTAATAATGCATGTTATATTGATAATAATAAAAGTTATAAGTATAATTATTACAGTTCTAGCGATAATAACTCCATTATATGGGTAATAATGCATGTTATATTGATGATAATAAAAGTAATACGTACATTTATTATAGTTCTAGCTATAATAACTGCATAATATGGGTAATAATGCATGTTATATTGATAATAATATATGTAATAGGTATAATTATTACAGTTCTAGCGATAATAACTGCATTATACGGGTAATAATGCATGTTATATTGGTAATATTGGGAATAATAAGTATAATTATTATAGTTCTACCGATAATAATAGTAAAGTATGGCTAATAGTGCAGGTTATATTGATAGTAATAAAAGTAATAAGTATATTTATTACAGTTCTATCGATAATAACTGCACAATATGGGTAATAATGCATGTTATATTGATGATAATAAAAGTAATACGTATATTTATTATAGTTCTAGCTATAATAACTGCATAATATGGCTAATAGTGCATGTTATATTGATAATAATAAAAGTAATTAGTATATTTATTATAGTTCTATCGATAATAACTGCATAATATGGCTAATAATGCATGTTATATTGATAATATTGGGAGTAATAAGTATAATTATTACAGTTCTAGCGATAATAACTGCATTATATGGGTAATAATGCATGTTATATTGATAATATTGGGAGTAATAAGTATAATTATTAAAGTTCTAGCGATAATAATAGTAAAATATGGCTAATAGTGCATGTCATATTGATAATAATAAAAGTAATAAGTATATTTATTACAGTTCTATCGATAATAACTGCATAATATGGGTAATAATGCATGTTATATTGATGATAATAAAAGTAATAAGTATATTTATTACAGTTCTAGCGATAATAACTACATAATATGGGTAATAATGCATGTTATATTGATGATAATATAAGTAATGTGTATAATTATTACAGTTCTAGCGATAGCAACTCCATTATATGGGTAATAATGGATGTTATATTGATAATATCGGGAGTAATAAGTATAATTATTACAGTTTTAGCGATAATACTAGTAAAATATGGCTAAGAGTGCATGTTATATTGATAATAATAAAAGTAATAAGTATAGTTATTATACTTCTATCGATAATAACTGCATAATATGGGTAATAATGCACGTTATATTGCTAATAATAAAAGTAATAAGTATATTTATTATAGTTCTATCGATTATAACTGCATAATATGGGTAATAATGCATGTTATATTGATAATAATAAAAGTAATAAGTATAGTTATTATACTTCTGTCGATAATAACTGCATTATATGGGTAATAATGCATGTTTTATTGATAATAATAAAAGTTATAAGTATAATTATTACAGTTCTAGCGATAATAACTCCATTATATGGGTAATAATGCATGTTATATTGATGATAATAAAAGTAATACGTACATTTATTATAGTTCTAGCTATAATAACTGCATAATATGGGTAATAATGCATGTTATATTGATAATAATATATGTAATAGGTATAATTATTACAGTTCTAGCGATAATAACTGCATTATACGGGTAATAATGCATGTTATATTGGTAATATTGGGAATAATAAGTATAATTATTATAGTTCTACCGATAATAATAGTAAAGTATGGCTAATAGTGCAGGTTATATTGATAGTAATAAAAGTAATAAGTATATTTATTACAGTTCTATCGATAATAACTGCACAATATGGGTAATAATGCATGTTATATTGATGATAATAAAAGTAATACGTATATTTATTATAGTTCTAGCTATAATAACTGCATAATATGGCTAATAGTGCATGTTATATTGATAATAATAAAAGTAATTAGTATATTTATTATAGTTCTATCGATAATAACTGCATAATATGGCTAATAATGCATGTTATATTGATAATATTGGGAGTAATAAGTATAATTATTACAGTTCTAGCGATAATAACTGCATTATATGGGTAATAATGCATGTTATATTGATAATATTGGGAGTAATAAGTATAATTATTAAAGTTCTAGCGATAATAATAGTAAAATATGGCTAATAGTGCATGTCATATTGATAATAATAAAAGTAATAAGTATATTTATTACAGTTCTATCGATAATAACTGCATAATATGGGTAATAATGCATGTTATATTGATGATAATAAAAGTAATAAGTATATTTATTACAGTTCTAGCGATAATACCTACATAATATGGGTAATAATGCATGTTATATTGATGATAATATAAGTAATGTGTATAATTATTACAGTTCTAGCGATAGCAACTCCATTATATGGGTAATAATGGATGTTATATTGATAATATCGGGAGTAATAAGTATAATTATTACAGTTTTAGCGATAATACTAGTAAAATATGGCTAAGAGTGCATGTTATATTGATAATAATAAAAGTAATAAGTATAGTTATTATACTTCTATCGATAATAACTGCATAATATGGGTAATAATGCACGTTATATTGCTAATAATAAAAGTAATAAGTATATTTATTATAGTTCTATCGATTATAACTGCATAATATGGGTAATAATGCATGTTATATTGATAATAATAAAAGTAATAAGTATAGTTATTATACTTCTGTCGATAATAACTGCATTATATGGGTAATAATGCATGTTATATTGATAATAATAAAAGTTATAAGTATAATTATTACAGTTCTAGCGATAATAACTCCATTATATGGGTAATAATGCATGTTATATTGATGATAATAAAAGTAATACGTACATTTATTATAGTTCTAGCTATAATAACTGCATAATATGGGTAATAATGCATGTTATATTGATAATAATATAAGTAATAGGTATAATTATTACAGTTCTAGCGATAATAACTGCATTATACGGGTAATAATGCATGTTATATTGGTAATATTGGGAATAATAAGTATAATTATTATAGTTCTACCGATAATAATAGTAAAGTATGGCTAATAGTGCATGTTATATTGATAATAATAAAAGTAATAAGTATATTTATTACAGTTCTATCGATAATAACTGCACAATATGGGTAATAATGCATGTTATATTGATGATAATAAAAGTAATACGTATATTTATTATAGTTCTAGCTATAATAACTGCATAATATGGGTAATAATGCATGTTATATTGATAATAATATAAGTAATAAGTATAATTATTACAGTTCTAGCGATAATAACTGCATTATATGGGTAATAATGGATGTTATATTGATAACATCGGGAGTAGTAAGTATATTCATTATAGTTATAGCGATAATAACTGCGTAATATAGGTAATAATGCATGTTATATTGATAATAATAAAAGTAATTAGTATATTTATTATAGCTCTGTCAATAATAACTGCATAAAATGGGTAATAATGCACGTTATATTGCTAATAATATAAGTAATAAGTATAATTATTACAGTTCTAGCGATAATAACTGCATTATATGGGTAATAATGCATGTTATATTGATAATATCGGGAGTAATAAGTATAATTATTACAGTTCTAGCGATAATACTAGTAAAATATGGCTAAAAGTGCCTGTTATATTGATAACAATAAAAGTAATAAGTATATTTATTAAACTTCTGTCGATAATAACTCCATTATATGGGTAATAATGCATGTTATACTGATAATAATATAAGTAATAAGTATAATTATTACAGTTCTAGCGATAATAACTCCATTATATGGGTAATAATGCATGTTATATTGATAATAATATAAGTAATAAGTATAATTATCACAGTTCTAGCGATAATAACCGCATAATATGGGTAATAATGCATGTTATATTGATAGTAATATAAGTAATAAGTATAATTATTACAGTTCTCTCGATTATAACTGCATAATATGGGTAATAATGCATGTTATATTGATAATAATATAAGTAATAAGTAAAATTATTACAGTTCTAGCGATAAAAACTGCAAAATATGGGTAATATTGCATGTTATATTGATAATAATAAAAGTAATAAGTGTATTTATTACAGCTCTAGCGATAATAACTGCGTTATATGCGTAATAATGCATGTTATATTGATGATAATAAAAGTGGTAAGTATATTTATTATAGTTCTAGCGATTATAACTGCATAATATGGGTAATAATGCATGTTATATTGAGAATAATAAAAGTAATAAGTATATTTATTATAGTTCTATCGATAAAAACTGCATAATATGGGTAATAATGCATGTTATATTGATAATAATAAAAGTAATAAGTATATTTATTACAGTTCTATCGATAATAACTGCATAACATGGGTAATAATGCATGTTATATTGATGATAATAAAAGTAATACGTATATTTATTATAGTTCTAGCGATAATAATTGCATAATATGGGTAATAATGCATGTTATATTGATAATAATATAAGTAATAAGTATAATTATTACAGATCTCGCGATAATAACTGCATTATATGGGTAATAATCCACGTTATATTGCTAATAATATAAGTATTAAGTATAATTATTACAGTTCTAGCGATAATAACTGCATAATATGGGTAATAATGCATGTTATATTGATGATAATATAAGTAATAAGTATAATTATTACAGTTCTCTCGATTATAACTGCATAATATGGGTAATAATGCATGTTATATTGATAATAATAAAAGTAATAAGTATATTTATTACAGTTCTAGCGATAATAACTGCATAATATGTATAATAATGCATGTTATATTGCTGATAATATAAGTAATGAGTATAATTATTACAGTTCTAGCGATAGTAACTCCATTATGTGGGTAATTATGGATGTTATATTGATAATATCGGGAGTAATGAGTATAATTATTACAGTTTTAGCGATAATACTAGTAAAATATGGTTAAGAGTGCATGTTATATTGATAATAATTAAAGTAGTAGGTATATTTATTATACTTCTATCGATAATAACTGCATAATATGGGTAATAATGCACGTTATATTGCTAATAATATAAGTAATAAGTATATTTATTATAGTTCTATCGATTATAACTGCATAATATGGGTAATAATGCATGTTATATTGATAATAATAAAAGTATTAAGTATATTTATTATAGTTCTATCGATAATAACTGCATAATATGGGTAATAATGCATGTCATATTGAGAATAATATAAGTAATATGTATAATTATTACAGTTCTAGCGATAATAACTGCATTATATGCGTAATAATGCATGTTATATTGATAATATCGGGAGTAATAAGTATAATTATTACAGCTCTAGTGATAATAACTGCATTATATGCGTAATAATGCATGTTATATTGATAATATCGGGAGTAATAAGTATAATTATTACAGTTCTAGCGATAATACTAGTAAAATATGGCTAAGAGTGCCTGTTATACTGATAACAATAAAAGTAACAAGTATATTTATTATACCTCTGTCGATAATAACTGCATTATATGGGTAATAATGCATGTTATATTCATAATAATATAAGTAATAAGTATAATTATTACAGTTCTAGCGATAATAACTGCTTAATATGGGTAATAATGCATGTTATATTGATGATAATAGAAGTAATAAGTATATTTATTACAGTTCTAGCGATAATAACTGCATAATATGGGTAATAATGCATGTTATATTGATGATAATATAAGTAATGAGTATAATTATTACAGTTCTAGCGATAGCAACTCCATGATATGGGTAATAATGGATGTTATATTGATAATATCGGGAGTAATGAGTATAATTATTACAGTTTTAGCGATAATACTAGTAAAATATGGCTAAGAGTGCATTTTATATTGATAATAATAAAAGTAATAAGTATAGTTATTATACTTCTATCGATAATAACTGCATAATATGGGTAATAATGCACGTTATATTGCTAATAATAAAAGTAATAAGTATATTTATTATAGTTCTATCGATTATAACTGCATAATATGGGTAATAATGCATGTTATATTGATAATAATAAAAGTAATAAGTATATTTATTATACTTCTGTCGATAATAACTGCATTATATGGGTAATAATGCATGTTATATTGATAATAATAAAAGTAATAAGTATAATTATTACAGTTCTAGCGATAATAACTCCATTATATGGGTAATAATGCATGTTATATTGATAATATTGGGAGTAATAAGTATAATTATTACAGTTCTAGCGATAATAACTGCATTATATGGGTAATAATGCATGTTATATTGATAATATTGGGAGTAATAAGTATAATTATTATAGTTCTAGCGATAATAATAGTAAAATATGGCTAATAGTGCATGTTATATTGATAATAATAAAAGTAATAAGTATATTTATTACAGTTCTATCGATAATAACTGCATAATATGGGTAATAATGCATGTTATATTGATGATAATAAAAGTAATAAGTATAATTATTACAGTTCAAGCGATAATAACTGCATTATATGGGTAATAATGCATGTTATATTGATAATATTGGGAGTAATAAGTATAATTATTACAGTTCTAGCGATAATAACTGCATTATATGGGTAATAATGCATGTTATATTGATAATATTGGGAGTAATAAGTATAATTATTATAGTTCTAGCGATAATAATAGTAAAATATGGCTAATAGTGCATGTTATATTGATAATAATAAAAGTAATAAGTATATTTATTACAGTTCTATCGATAATAACTGCATAATATGGGTAATAATGCATGTTATATTGATGATAATAAAAGTAATAAGTATAATTATTACAGTTCAAGCGATAATAACTGCATTATATGGGTAATAATGCACGTTATATTGCTAAAAATATAAGTAATAAGTATAATTATTACAGTTCTAGCGATAATAACTGCATAATATGGGTAATAATGCATGTTATATTGATGGTAATATAAGTAATGAGTATAATTATTACAGTTCTAGCGATATTAACTCCATTATGTGGGTAATTATGGATATTATATTGATAATATCGGGAGTAATGAGTATAATTATTACAGTTTTAGCGACAATACTAGTAAAATATGGCTAAGAGTGCATGTTATATTGATAATAATAAAAGTAATAAGTATATTTATTATACTTCTATCGATAATAACTGCATAATATGGGTAATAATGCATGTTATATTGATGATAATAAAAGTAATACGTATATTTATTATAGTTCTAGCGATAATAACTGCATTAAATGGGTAATAGTGCACGTTATATTGCTAATAATATAAGTAATAAGTATAATTATTACAGTTCTAGCGATAATAACTGCATAATATGTATAATAATGCATGTTATATTGCTGATAATAAAAGTAATAAGTATAATTATTACAGTTCTAGCGATAATCACTGCATTATATGGGTAATAATGCACGTTATATTGCTAACAATATAAGTAATAAGTATAATTATTACAGTTCTAGCGATAATAACTGCATTATATGGGTAATAATGCATGTTATATTGATGATAATATAAGTAATAAGTATAATTATTACAGTTCTCTCGATTATAACTGCATAATATGGGTAATAATGCATGTTATATTGATGATAATAAAAGTAATAAGTATATTTATTACAGTTCTAGCGATAGTAACTGCATAATATGGGTAATAATGCACGTTATATTGAGAATAATATAAGTAATAAGTATAATTATTACAGTTCTAGCGATAATAACTGCATTATATGCGTAATAATGCATGTTATATTGATGATAATAAAAGTAGTAAGTATATTTACTATAGCTCTAGCGATTATAACTGCATAATATGGGTAATAATGCATGTTATATTGAGAATAATAAAAGTAATAAGTATATTTATTATAGTTCTATCGATAAAAACTGCATAATATGGGTAATAATGCATGTTATATTGATAATAATAAAAGTAATAAGTATATTTATTACAGTTCTATCGATAATAACTGCATAATATGGGTAATAATGCATGTTATATTGATGATAATAAAAGTAATACGTATATTTATTATAGTTCTAGCGATAATAACTGCATTATATGGGTAATAGTGCACGTTATATTGCTAATAATATAAGTAATAAGTATAATTATTACAGTTCTAGCGATAATAACTGCATTATATGCGTAATAATGCATGTTATATTGATGATAATAAAAGTAGTAAGTATATTTATTATAGCTCTAGCGATTATAACTGCATAATATGGGTAATAATGCATGTTATATTGAGAATAATAAAAGTAATAAGTATATTTATTATAGTTCTATCGATAAAAACCGCATAATATGGCTAATAGTGCATGTTATATTGATAATAATAAAAGTAATAAGTATATTTATTACAGTTCTATCGATAATAACTGCACAATATGGGTAATAATGCATGTTATATTGATAATATTGGGAGTAATAAGTTTAATTATTATAGTACTAGCGATAATAATAGTAAAATATGGCTAATAGTGCATGTTATATTGATGATAATAAAAGTAATACGTATATTTATTATAGTTCTAGCTATAATAACTGCATAATATGGGTAATAATGCATGTTATATTGATAATATTGGGAGTAATAAGTATAATTATTACAGTTCTAGCGATAATAACTGCATTATATGGGTAATAATGCATGTTATATTGATAATATTGGGAGTAATAAGTATAATTATTATAGTTCTAGCGATAATAATAGTAAAATATGGCTAATAGTGCATGTTATATTGATAATAATAAAAGTAATAAGTATATTTATTACAGTTCTATCGATAATAACTGCATAATATGGGTAATAATGCATGTTATATTGATAATATTGGGAGTAATAAGTATAATTATTAAAGTTCTAGCGATAATAATAGTAAAATATGGCTAATAGTGCATGTCATATTGATAACAATAAAAGTAATAAGTATATTTATTAAGCTTCTGTCGATAATAACTCCATTATATGGGTAATAATGCATGTTATATTGATAATAATATAAGTAATAAGTATAATTATTACAGTTCTAGCGATAATAACTCCATTATATGGGTAATAATGCATGTTATATTGATAATAATATAAGTAATAAGTATAATTATCACAGTTCTAGCGATAATAACCGCATAATATGGGTAATAATGCATGTTATATTGATGATAATATAAGTAATAAGTAAAATTATTACAGTTCTAGCGATAATAACTGCAAAATATGGGTAATAATGCATGTTATATTGATAATAATAAAAGTAATAAGTGTATTTATTACAGCTCTAGCGATAATAACTGCATTATATGCGTAATAATGCATGTTATATTGATGATAATAAAAGTAGTAAGTATATTTATTATAGTTCTAGCGATTATAACTGCATAATATGGGTAATAATGCATGTTATATTGAGAATAATAAAAGTAATAAGTATATTTATTATAGTTCTATCGATAAAAACTGCATAATATGGGTAATAATGCATGTTATATTGATAATAATAAAAGTAATAAGTATATTTATTACAGTTCTATCGATAATAACTGCAAAATATGGGTAATAATGCACGTTATATTGATAATAATAAAAGTAATAAGTATATTTATTACAGTTCTAGCGATAATAACTGCATAATATGTATAATAATGCATGTTATATTGCTGATAATATAAGTAATGAGTATAATTATTACAGTTCTAGCGATAGTAACTCCATTATGTGGGTAATTATGGATGTTATATTGATAATATCGGGAGTAATGAGTATAATTATTACAGTTTTAGCGACAATACTAGTAAAATATGGCTAAGAGTGCATGTTATATTGATAATAATTAAAGTAGTAGGTATATTTATTATACTTCTATCGATAATAACTGCATAATATGGGTAATAATGCACGTTATATTGCTAATAATATAAGTAATAAGTATATTTATTATAGTTCTATCGATTATAACTGCATAATATGGGTAATAATGCATGTTATATTGATAATAATAAAAGTAATAAGTATATTTATTATAGTTCTATCGATAATAACTGCATAATATGGGTAATAATGCATGTCATATTGAGAATAATATAAGTAATATGTATAATTATTACAGTTCTAGCGATAATAACTGCATTATATGCGTAATAATGCATGTTATATTGATAATATCGGGAGTAATAAGTATAATTATTACAGTTCTAGCGATAATAACTGCATTATATGCGTAATAATGCATGTTATATTGATAATATCGGGAGTAATAAGTATAATTATTACAGTTCTAGCGATAATACTAGTAAAGTATGGCTAAGAGTGCCTGTTATACTGATAACAATACAGGTAACAAGTATATTTATTATACCTCTGTCGATAATAACTGCATTATATGGGTAATAATGCATGTTATATTCATAATAAAATAAGTAATAAGTATAATTATTACAGTTCTAGCGATAATAACTGCATAATATGGGTAATAATGCATGTTATATTGATGATAATAAAAGTAATAAGTATATTTATTACAGTTCTAGCGATAATAACTGCATAATATGGGTAATAATGCATGTTATATTGATGATAATATAAGTAATGAGTATAATTATTACAGTTCTAGCGATAGCAACTCCATTATATGGGTAATAATGGATGTTATATTGATAATATCGGGAGTAATAAGTATAATTATTACAGTTTTAGCGATAATAACTGCATTATATGGGTAATAATGGATGTTATATTGATGATAATATAAGTAATGTGTATAATTATTACAGTTCTAGCGATAGCAACTCCATTATATGGGTAATAATGGATGTTATATTGATAATATCGGGAGTAATAAGTATAATTATAACAGTTTTAGCGATAATACTAGTAAAATATGGCTAAGAGTGCATGTTATATTGATAATAATAAAAGTAATAAGTATAGTTATTATACTTCTATCGATAATAACTGCATAATATGGGTAATAATGCACGTTATATTGCTAATAATAAAAGTAATAAGTATATTTATTATAGTTCTATCGATTATAACTGCATAATATGGGTAATAATGCATGTTATATTGATAATAATAAAAGTAATAAGTATAGTTATTATACTTCTGTCGATAATAACTGCATTATATGGGTAATAATGCATGTTATATTGATAATAATAAAAGTTATAAGTATAATTATTACAGTTCTAGCGATAATAACTCCATTATATGGGTAATAATGCATGTTATATTGATGATAATAAAAGTAATACGTACATTTATTATAGTTCTAGCTATAATAACTGCATAATATGGGTAATAATGCATGTTATATTGATAATAATATAAGTAATAGGTATAATTATTACAGTTCTAGCGATAATAACTGCATTATACGGGTAATAATGCATGTTATATTGGTAATATTGGGAATAATAAGTATAATTATTATAGTTCTACCGATAATAATAGTAAAGTATGGCTAATAGTGCAGGTTATATTGATAATAATAAAAGTAATAAGTATATTTATTACAGTTCTATCGATAATAACTGCACAATATGGGTAATAATGCATGTTATATTGATGATAATAAAAGTAATACGTATATTTATTATAGTTCTAGCTATAATAACTGCATAATATGGCTAATAGTGCATGTTATATTGATAATAATAAAAGTAATTAGTATATTTATTATAGTTCTATCGATAAAAACTGCATAATATGGCTAATAATGCATGTTATATTGATAATATTGGGAGTAATAAGTATAATTATTACAGTTCTAGCGATAATAACTGCATTATATGGGTAATAATGCATGTTATATTGATAATATCGGGAGTAATAAGTATAATTATTACAGTTCTAGCGATAATACTAGTAAAATATGGCTAAAAGTGCCTGTTATATTGATAACAATAAAAGTAATAAGTATATTTATTAAACTTCTGTCGATAATAACTCCATTATATGGGTAATAATGCATGTTATACTGATAATAATATAAGTAATAAGTATAATTATTACAGTTCTAGCGATAATAACTCCATTATATGGGTAATAATGCATGTTATATTGATAATAATATAAGTAATAAGTATAATTATCACAGTTCTAGCGATAATAACCGCATAATATGGGTAATAATGCATGTTATATTGATAGTAATATAAGTAATAAGTATAATTATTACAGTTCTCTCGATTATAACTGCATAATATGGGTAATAATGCATGTTATATTGATAATAATATAAGTAATAAGTAAAATTATTACAGTTCTAGCGATAATAACTGCAAAATATGGGTAATAATGCATGTTATATTGATAATAATAAAAGTAATAAGTGTATTTATTACAGCTCTAGCGATAATAACTGCGTTATATGCGTAATAATGCATGTTATATTGATGATAATAAAAGTAGTAAGTATATTTATTATAGTTCTAGCGATAATAATAGTAAAGTATGGCTAATAGTGCATGTTATATTGATAATAATAAAAGTAATAAGTATATTTATTACAGTTCTATCGATAATAACTGCACAATATGGGTAATAATGCATGTTATATTGATGATAATAAAAGTAATACGTATATTTATTATAGTTCTAGCTATAATAACTGCATAATATGGGTAATAATGCATGTTATATTGATAATAATATAAGTAATAAGTATAATTATTACAGTTCTAGCGATAATAACTGCATTATATGGGTAATAATGGATGTTATATTGATAATATCGGGAGTAGTAAGTATATTCATTATAGTTATAGCGATAATAACTGCGTAATATAGGTAATAATGCATGTTATATTGATAATAATAAAAGTAATTAGTATATTTATTATAGTTCTATCAATAATAACTGCATAAAATGGGTAATAATGCACGTTATATTGCTAATAATATAAGTAATAAGTATAATTATTACAGTTCTAGCGATAATAACTGCATTATATGGGTAATAATGCATGTTATATTGATAATATCGGGAGTAATAAGTATAATTATTACAGTTCTAGCGATAATACTAGTAAAATATGGCTAAAAGTGCCTGTTATATTGATAACAATAAAAGTAATAAGTATATTTATTAAACTTCTGTCGATAATAACTCCATTATATGGGTAATAATGCATGTTATACTGATAATAATATAAGTAATAAGTATAATTATTACAGTTCTAGCGATAATAACTCCATTATATGGGTAATAATGCATGTTATATTGATAATAATATAAGTAATAAGTATAATTATCACAGTTCTAGCGATAATAACCGCATAATATGGGTAATAATGCATGTTATATTGATAGTAATATAAGTAATAAGTATAATTATTACAGTTCTCTCGATTATAACTGCATAATATGGGTAATAATGCATGTTATATTGATAATAATATAAGTAATAAGTAAAATTATTACAGTTCTAGCGATAATAACTGCAAAATATGGGTAATAATGCATGTTATATTGATAATAATAAAAGTAATAAGTGTATTTATTACAGCTCTAGCGATAATAACTGCGTTATATGCGTAATAATGCATGTTATATTGATGATAATAAAAGTAGTAAGTATATTTATTATAGTTCTAGCGATTATAACTGCATAATATGGGTAATAATGCATGTTATATTGAGAATAATAAAAGTAATAAGTATATTTATTATAGTTCTATCGATAATAACTGCATAATATGGGTAATAATGCATGTTATATTGATAATAATAAAAGTAATAAGTATATTTATTACAGTTCTAGCGATAATAACTGCATAATATGTACAATAATGCATGTTATATTGCTGATAATATAAGTAATGAGTATAATTATTACAGTTCTAGCGATAGTAACTCCATTATGTGGGTAATTATGGATGTTATATTGATAATATCGGGAGTAATGAGTATAATTATTACAGTTTTAGCGATAATACTAGTAAAATATGGTTAAGAGTGCATGTTATATTGATAATAATTAAAGTAGTAGGTATATTTATTATACTTCTATCGATAATAACTGCATAATATGGGTAATAATGCACGTTATATTGCTAATAATATAAGTAATAAGTATATTTATTATAGTTCTATCGATTATAACTGCATAATATGGGTAATAATGCATGTTATATTGATAATAATAAAAGTATTAAGTATATTTATTATAGTTCTATCGATAATAACTGCATAATATGGGTAATAATGCATGTCATATTGAGAATAATATAAGTAATATGTATAATTATTACAGTTCTAGCGATAATAACTGCATTATATGCGTAATAATGCATGTTATATTGATAATATCGGGAGTAATAAGTATAATTATTACAGTTCTAGTGATAATAACTGCATTATATGCGTAATAATGCATGTTATATTGATAATATCGGGAGTAATAAGTATAATTATTACAGTTCTAGCGATAATACTAGTAAAATATGGCTAAGAGTGCCTGTTATACTGATAACAATAAAAGTAACAAGTATATTTATTATACCTCTGTCGATAATAACTGCATTATATGGGTAATAATGCATGTTATATTCATAATAATATAAGTAATAAGTATAATTATTACAGTTCTAGCGATAATAACTGCTTAATATGGGTAATAATGCATGTTATATTGATGATAATAGAAGTAATAAGTATATTTATTACAGTTCTAGCGATAATAACTGCATAATATGGGTAATAATGCATGTTATATTGATGATAATATAAGTAATGAGTATAATTATTACAGTTCTAGCGATAGCAACTCCATGATATGGGTAATAATGGATGTTATATTGATAATATCGGGAGTAATGAGTATAATTATTACAGTTTTAGCGATAATACTAGTAAAATATGGCTAAGAGTGCATTTTATATTGATAATAATAAAAGTAATAAGTATAGTTATTATACTTCTATCGATAATAACTGCATAATATGGGTAATAATGCACGTTATATTACTAATAATAAAAGTAATAAGTATATTTATTATAGTTCTATCGATTATAACTGCATAATATGGGTAATAATGCATGTTATATTGATAATAATAAAAGTAATAAGTATATTTATTATACTTCTGTCGATAATAACTGCATTATATGGGTAATAATGCATGTTATATTGATAATAATAAAAGTAATAAGTATAATTATTACAGTTCTAGCGATAATAACTCCATTATATGGGTAATAATGCATGTTATATTGATAATATTGGGAGTAATAAGTATAATTATTACAGTTCTAGCGATAATAACTGCATTATATGGGTAATAATGCATGTTATATTGATAATATTGGGAGTAATAAGTATAATTATTATAGTTCTAGCGATAATAATAGTAAAATATGGCTAATAGTGCATGTTATATTGATAATAATAAAAGTAATAAGTATATTTATTACAGTTCTATCGATAATAACTGCATAATATGGGTAATAATGCATGTTATATTGATGATAATAAAAGTAATAAGTATAATTATTACAGTTCTAGCGATAATAACTGCATTACATGGGTAATAATGCACGTTATATTGCTAAAAATATAAGTAATAAGTATAATTATTACAGTTCTAGCCATAATAACTGCATAATATGGGTAATAATGCATGTTATATTGATGATAATATAAGTAATGAGTATAATTATTACAGTTCTAGCGATATTAACTCCATTATGTGGGTAATTATGGATATTATATTGATAATATCGGGAGTAATGAGTATAATTATTACAGTTTTAGCGACAATACTAGTAATATATGGCTAAGAGTGCATGTTATATTGATAATAATAAAAGTAATAAGTATATTTATTATACTTCTATCGATAATAACTGCATAATATGGGTAATAATGCATGTTATATTGATGATAATAAAAGTAATACGTATATTTATTATAGTTCTAGCGATAATAACTGCATTATATGGGTAATAGTGCACGTTATATTGGTAATAATATAAGTAATAAGTATAATTATTACAGTTCTAGCGATAATAACTGCATTATATGGGTAATAATGCATGTTATATTGCTAATAATAAAAGTAATAAGTACATTTATTATAGTTCTATCGATAATAACTGCAAAATATGGGTAATAATGCATGTTATATTGATAATAATAAAAGTAATAACTATATTTATTACAGTTCTAGCGATAATAACTGCATAATATGTATAATAATGCATGTTATATTGCTGATAATAAAAGTAATAAGTATAATTATCACAGTTCTAGCGATAATCACTGCATTATATGGGTAATAATGCACGTTATATTGCTCACAATATAAGTAATAAGTATAATTATTACAGTTCTAGCGATAATAACTGCATTATATGGGTAATAATGCATGTTACATTGATAATATCGGGAGTAATAAGTATAATTATTATAGTTCTAGCGATAATAATAGTAAAATATGGCTAATAGTGCATGTTATATTGATAATAATAAAAGTAATAAGTATATTTATTAGAGTTCTAGCGATAATAACTGCATTATATGTGTAATAATGCATGTTATATTGATAATATTGGTAGTAATAAGTATAATTATTATAGCTCTAGCGATAATAATAGTAAAATATGGTTAACAGTGCATGTTATATTGATAATAATAAAAGTAATAAGTATATTTATTACAGTTCTATCGATAATAACTGCATAATATGGGTAATAATGCATGTTATATTGATGATAATAAAAGTAGTAAGTATATTTATTACAGTTCTAGCGATTATAACTGCATAATATGGGTAATAATGCACGTTATATTGAGAATAATATAAGTAATAAGTATAATTATTACAGTTCTGGCTATAATAACTGCATTATATGCGTAATAATGCATGTTATATTGATGATAATAAAAGTAGTAAGTATATTTATTATAGCTCTAGCGATTATAACTGCATAATATGGGTAATAATGCATGTTATATTGAGAATAATAAAAGTAATAAGTATATTTATTATAGTTCTATCGATAAAAACTGCATAATATGGCTAATAGTGCATGTTATATTGATAATAATAAAAGTAATAAGTATATTTATTACAGTTCTATCGATAATAACTGCACAATATGGGTAATAATGCATGTTATATTGATGATAATAAAAGTAATACGTATATTTATTATAGTTCTAGCTATAATAACTGCATATTATGGGTAATAATGCATGTTATATTGATAATAATATAAGTAACAAGTATAATTATTACAGTTCTAGCGATAATAACTGCATTATATGGGTAATAATGGATGTTATATTGGTAATATCGGGAGTAGTAAGTATATTCATTACAGTTATAGCGATAATAACTGCGTAATATAGGTAATAATGCATGTTATATTGATAATAATAAAAGTAATAAGTATATTTATTATAGTTCTATCAATAATAACTGCATAAAATGGGTAATAATGCACGTTATATTGCTAATAATATAAGTAATAAGTATAATTATTACAGTTCTAGCGATAATAACTGCATTATATGGGTAATAATGCATGTTATATTGATAATATTGGGAGTAATAAGTATAATTATTATAGTTCTAGCGATAATAATAGTAAAATATGGCTAATAGTGCATGTTATATTGATAATAATAAAAGTAATAAGTCTATTTATTACAGTTCTATCGATAATAACTGCATAATATGGGTAATAATGCATGTTATATTGATAATAATAAAAGTAATAAGTATATTTATTATACTTCTGTCGATAATAACTGCATTATATGGGTAATAATGCATGTTATATTGATAATATTGGGAGTAATAAGTATAATTATTATAGTACTAGCGATAATAATAGTAAAATATGGCTAATAGTGCATGTTATATTGATGATAATAAAAGTAATACGTATATTTATTATAGTTCTAGCTATAATAACTGCATAATATGGGTAATAATGCATGTTATATTGATAATATTGGGAGTAATAAGTATAATTATTACAGTTCTAGCGATAATAACTGCATTATATGGGTAATAATGCATGTTATATTGATAATATTGGGAGTAATAAGTATAATTATTATAGTTCTAGCGATAATAATAGTAAAATATGGCTAATAGTGCATGTTATATTGATAATAATAAAAGTAATAAGTATATTTATTACAGTTCTATCGATAATAACTGCATAATATGGGTAATAATGCATGTTATATTGATGATAATAAAAGTAATAAGTATAATTATTACAGTTCTAGCGATAATAACTGCATTATATGGGTAATAATGCACGTTATATTGCTAAAAATATAAGTAATAAGTATAATTATTACAGTTCTAGCGATAATAACTGCATAATATGGGTAATAATGCATGTTATATTGATGATAATATAAGTAATGAGTATAATTATTACAGTTCTAGCGATATTAACTCCATTATGTGGGTAATTATGGATATTATATTGATAATATCGGGAGTAATGAGTATAATTATTACAGTTTTAGCGACAATACTAGTAAAATATGGCTAAGAGTGCATGTTATATTGATAATAATAAAAGCAATAAGTATATTTATTATAGTTCTATCAATAATAACTGCATAATATGTGTAATAATGCATGTTATATTGATGATAATAAAAGTAATAAGTATATTTATTACAGTTCTAGCGATAATAACTGCATAATATGGGTAATAATGCACGTTATATTGCTAATAATATAAGTAATAAGTATAATTATTACAGTTCTAGCGATAGTAACTGCATAATATGGGTAATAATGCATGTTATATTGATGATAATATAAGTAATAAGTATAATTATTACAGTTCTCTCGATTATAACTGCATAATATGGTTAATAATGCATGTTATATTGATTATAATAAAAGTAATAAGTATATTTATTACAGTTCTAGCGATAGTAATTGCATAATATGGGTAATAATGCACGTTATATTGAGAATAATATAAGTAATAAGTATAATTATTACAGTTCTAGCGATAATAACTGCATTATATGCGTAATAATGCATGTTATATTGATGATAATAAAAGTAGTAAGTATATTTATTATAGCTCTAGCGATTATAACTGCATAATATGGGTAATAATGCATGTTATATTGAGAATAATAAAAGTAATAAGTATATTTATTATAGTTCTATCGATAAAAACTGCATAATATGGGTAATAATGCATGTTATATTGATAATAATAAAAGTAATAAGTATATTTATTACAGTTCTATCGATAATAACTGCATAATATGGGTAATAATGCATGTTATATTGATGATAATAAAAGTAATACGTATATTTATTATAGTTCTAGCGATAATAACTGCATTATATGGGTAATAGTGCACGTTATATTGCTAATAATATAAGTAATAAGTATAATTATTACAGTTCTAGCGATAATAACTGCTTTATATGGGTAATAATGCATGTTATATTGCTAATAATAAAAGTAATAAGTACATTTATTATAGTTCTATCGATAATAACTGCAAAATATGGGTAATAATGCATGTTATATTGATAATAATAAAAGTAATAACTATATTTATTACAGTTCTAGCGATAATAACTGCATAATTTGTATAATAATGCATGTTATATTGCTGATAATAAAAGTAATAAGTATAATTATTACAGTTCTAGCGATAATCACTGCATTATATGGGTAATAATGCACGTTATATTGCTAACAATATAAGTAATAAGTATAATTATTACAGTTCTAGCGATAATAACTGCATTATATGGGTAATAATGCATGTTACATTGATAATATTGGGAGTAATAAGTATAATTATTATAGTTCTAGCGATAATAATAGTAAAATATGGCTAATAGTGCATGTTATATTGATAATGATAAAAGTAATAAGTATATTTATTACAGTTCGATCGATAATAACTGCATAATATGGGTAATAATGCATGTTATATTGATGATAATAAAAGTAATAAGTATAATTATTACAGTTCTTGCGATAATCACTGCATTATATGGGTAATAATGCACGTTATATTGCTAACAATATAAGTAATAAGTATAATTATTACAGTTCTAGCGATAATAACTGCATTATATGGGTAATAATGCATGTTACATTGATAATATCGGGAGTAATAAGTATAATTATTATAGTTCTAGCGATAATAATAGTAAAATATGGCTAATAGTGCATGTTATATTGATTATAATAAAAGTAATAAGTATATTTATTACAGTTCTAGCGATAATAACTGCATTTTATGTGTAATAATGCATGTTATATTGATAATATTGGTAGTAATAAGTATAATTATTATAGCTCTAGCGATAATAATAGTAAAATATGGTTAACAGTGCATGTTATATTGATAATAATAAAAGTAATAAGTATATTTATTACAGTTCTATCGATAATAACTGCATAATATGGGTAATAATGCATGTTATATTGATGATAATAAAAGTAGTAAGTATATTTATTACAGTTCTAGCGATTATAACTGCATAATATGGGTAATAATGCACGTTATATTGAGAATAATATAAGTAATAAGTATAATTATTACAGTTCTAGCGATAATAACTGCATTATATGCGTAATAATGCATGTTATATTGATGATAATAAAAGTAGTAAGTATATTTATTATAGCTCTAGCGATTATAACTGCATAATATGGGTAATAATGCATGTTATATTGAGAATAATAAAAGTAATAAGTATATTTATTATAGTTCTATCGATAAAAACTGCATAATATGGGTAATAATGCATGTTATATTGATAATAATAAAAGTAATAACTATATTTATTACAGTTCTAGCGATAATAACTGCATAATTTGTATAATAATGCATGTTATATTGCTGATAATAAAAGTAATAAGTATAATTATTACAGTTCTAGCGATAATCACTGCATTATATGGGTAATAATGCACGTTATATTGCTAACAATATAAGTAATAAGTATAATTATTACAGTTCTAGCGATAATAACTGCATTATATGGGTAATAATGCATGTTACATTGATAATATTGGGAGTAATAAGTATAATTATTATAGTTCTAGCGATAATAATAGTAAAATATGGCTAATAGTGCATGTTATATTGATAATGATAAAAGTAATAAGTATATTTATTACAGTTCGATCGATAATAACTGCATAATATGGGTAATAATGCATGTTATATTGATGATAATAAAAGTAATAAGTATAATTATTACAGTTCTTGCGATAATCACTGCATTATATGGGTAATAATGCACGTTATATTGCTAACAATATAAGTAATAAGTATAATTATTACAGTTCTAGCGATAATAACTGCATTATATGGGTAATAATGCATGTTACATTGATAATATCGGGAGTAATAAGTATAATTATTATAGCTCTAGCGATAATAATAGTAAAATATGGCTAATAGTGCATGTTATATTGATTATAATAAAAGTAATAAGTATATTTATTACAGTTCTAGCGATAATAACTGCATTTTATGTGTAATAATGCATGTTATATTGATAATATTGGTAGTAATAAGTATAATTATTATAGCTCTAGCGATAATAATAGTAAAATATGGTTAACAGTGCATGTTATATTGATAATAATAAAAGTAATAAGTATATTTATTACAGTTCTATCGATAATAACTGCATAATATGGGTAATAATGCATGTTATATTGATGATAATAAAAGTAGTAAGTATATTTATTACAGTTCTAGCGATTATAACTGCATAATATGGGTAATAATGCACGTTATATTGAGAATAATATAAGTAATAAGTATAATTATTACAGTTCTAGCGATAATAACTGCATTATATGCGTAATAATGCATGTTATATTGATGATAATAAAAGTAGTAAGTATATTTATTATAGCTCTAGCGATTATAACTGCATAATATGGGTAATAATGCATGTTATATTGAGAATAATAAAAGTAATAAGTATATTTATTATAGTTCTATCGATAAAAACTGCATAATATGGGTAATAATGCATGTTATATTGATAATAATAAAAGTAATACGTATATTTATTATAGTTCTAGCGATAATAACTGCATTATATGGGTAATAATGCACGTTATATTGATGATAATATAAGTAATAAGTATAATTATTACAGTTCTCTCGATTATAACTGCATAATATGGGTAATAATGCATGTTATATTGATAATAATATAAGTAATAAGTATAATTATTACAGTTCTAGCGATAATAACTGCATTATATGCGTAATAATGCATGTTATATTGATAATAATATAAGTAATAAGTATATTTATTATAGTTCTATCGATTATAACTGCATAATATGTATAATAATGCATGTTATATTGCTGATAATATAAGTAATGAGTATAATTATTACAGTTCTAGCGATAGTAACTCCATTATGTGGGTAATTATGGATGTTATATTGATAATATCGGGAGTAATGAGTATAATTATTACAGTTTTAGCGACAATACTAGTAAAATATGGCTAAGAGTGCATGTTATATTGATAATAATTAAAGTAGTAGGTATATTTATTATACTTCTATCGATAATAACTGCATAATATGGGTAATAATGCACGTTATATTGCTAATAATATAAGTAATAAGTATATTTATTATAGTTCTATCGATTATAACTGCATAATATGGGTAATAATGCATGTTATATTGATAATAATAAAAGTAATAAGTATATTTATTATAGTTCTATCGATAATAACTGCATAATATGGGTAATAATGCATGTCATATTGAGAATAATATAAGTAATATGTATAATTATTACAGTTCTAGCGATAATAACTGCATTATATGCGTAATAATGCATGTTATATTGATAATATCGGGAGTAATAAGTATAATTATTACAGTTCTAGCGATAATAACTGCATTATATGCGTAATAATGCATGTTATATTGATAATATCGGGAGTAATAAGTATAATTATTACAGTTCTAGCGATAATACTAGTAAAGTATGGCTAAGAGTGCCTGTTATACTGATAACAATACAGGTAACAAGTATATTTATTATACCTCTGTCGATAATAACTGCATTATATGGGTAATAATGCATGTTATATTCATAATAAAATAAGTAATAAGTATAATTATTACAGTTCTAGCGATAATAACTGCATAATATGGGTAATAATGCATGTTATATTGATGATAATAAAAGTAATAAGTATATTTATTACAGTTCTAGCGATAATAACTGCATAATATGGGTAATAATGCATGTTATATTGATGATAATATAAGTAATGAGTATAATTATTACAGTTCTAGCGATAGCAACTCCATTATATGGGTAATAATGGATGTTATATTGATAATATCGGGAGTAATAAGTATAATTATTACAGTTTTAGCGATAATAACTGCATTATATGGGTAATAATGGATGTTATATTGATGATAATATAAGTAATGTGTATAATTATTACAGTTCTAGCGATAGCAACTCCATTATATGGGTAATAATGGATGTTATATTGATAATATCGGGAGTAATAAGTATAATTATAACAGTTTTAGCGATAATACTAGTAAAATATGGCTAAGAGTGCATGTTATATTGATAATAATAAAAGTAATAAGTATAGTTATTATACTTCTATCGATAATAACTGCATAATATGGGTAATAATGCACGTTATATTGCTAATAATAAAAGTAATAAGTATATTTATTATAGTTCTATCGATTATAACTGCATAATATGGGTAATAATGCATGTTATATTGATAATAATAAAAGTAATAAGTATAGTTATTATACTTCTGTCGATAATAACTGCATTATATGGGTAATAATGCATGTTATATTGATAATAATAAAAGTTATAAGTATAATTATTACAGTTCTAGCGATAATAACTCCATTATATGGGTAATAATGCATGTTATATTGATGATAATAAAAGTAATACGTACATTTATTATAGTTCTAGCTATAATAACTGCATAATATGGGTAATAATGCATGTTATATTGATAATAATATAAGTAATAGGTATAATTATTACAGTTCTAGCGATAATAACTGCATTATACGGGTAATAATGCATGTTATATTGGTAATATTGGGAATAATAAGTATAATTATTATAGTTCTACCGATAATAATAGTAAAGTATGGCTAATAGTGCAGGTTATATTGATAATAATAAAAGTAATAAGTATATTTATTACAGTTCTATCGATAATAACTGCACAATATGGGTAATAATGCATGTTATATTGATGATAATAAAAGTAATACGTATATTTATTATAGTTCTAGCTATAATAACTGCATAATATGGCTAATAGTGCATGTTATATTGATAATAATAAAAGTAATTAGTATATTTATTATAGTTCTATCGATAAAAACTGCATAATATGGCTAATAATGCATGTTATATTGATAATATTGGGAGTAATAAGTATAATTATTACAGTTCTAGCGATAATAACTGCATTATATGGGTAATAATGCATGTTATATTGATAATATCGGGAGTAATAAGTATAATTATTACAGTTCTAGCGATAATACTAGTAAAATATGGCTAAAAGTGCCTGTTATATTGATAACAATAAAAGTAATAAGTATATTTATTAAACTTCTGTCGATAATAACTCCATTATATGGGTAATAATGCATGTTATACTGATAATAATATAAGTAATAAGTATAATTATTACAGTTCTAGCGATAATAACTCCATTATATGGGTAATAATGCATGTTATATTGATAATAATATAAGTAATAAGTATAATTATCACAGTTCTAGCGATAATAACCGCATAATATGGGTAATAATGCATGTTATATTGATAGTAATATAAGTAATAAGTATAATTATTACAGTTCTCTCGATTATAACTGCATAATATGGGTAATAATGCATGTTATATTGATAATAATATAAGTAATAAGTAAAATTATTACAGTTCTAGCGATAATAACTGCAAAATATGGGTAATAATGCATGTTATATTGATAATAATAAAAGTAATAAGTGTATTTATTACAGCTCTAGCGATAATAACTGCGTTATATGCGTAATAATGCATGTTATATTGATGATAATAAAAGTAGTAAGTATATTTATTATAGTTCTAGCGATAATAATAGTAAAGTATGGCTAATAGTGCATGTTATATTGATAATAATAAAAGTAATAAGTATATTTATTACAGTTCTATCGATAATAACTGCACAATATGGGTAATAATGCATGTTATATTGATGATAATAAAAGTAATACGTATATTTATTATAGTTCTAGCTATAATAACTGCATAATATGGGTAATAATGCATGTTATATTGATAATAATATAAGTAATAAGTATAATTATTACAGTTCTAGCGATAATAACTGCATTATATGGGTAATAATGGATGTTATATTGATAATATCGGGAGTAGTAAGTATATTCATTATAGTTATAGCGATAATAACTGCGTAATATAGGTAATAATGCATGTTATATTGATAATAATAAAAGTAATTAGTATATTTATTATAGTTCTATCAATAATAACTGCATAAAATGGGTAATAATGCACGTTATATTGCTAATAATATAAGTAATAAGTATAATTACTACAGTTCTAGCGATAATAACTGCATTATATGGGTAATAATGCATGTTATATTGATAATATCGGGAGTAATAAGTATAATTATTACAGTTCTAGCGATAATACTAGTAAAATATGGCTAAAAGTGCCTGTTATATTGATAACAATAAAAGTAATAAGTATATTTATTAAACTTCTGTCGATAATAACTCCATTATATGGGTAATAATGCATGTTATACTGATAATAATATAAGTAATAAGTATAATTATTACAGTTCTAGCGATAATAACTCCATTATATGGGTAATAATGCATGTTATATTGATAATAATATAAGTAATAAGTATAATTATCACAGTTCTAGCGATAATAACCGCATAATATGGGTAATAATGCATGTTATATTGATAGTAATATAAGTAATAAGTATAATTATTACAGTTCTCTCGATTATAACTGCATAATATGGGTAATAATGCATGTTATATTGATAATAATATAAGTAATAAGTAAAATTATTACAGTTCTAGCGATAATAACTGCAAAATATGGGTAATAATGCATGTTATATTGATAATAATAAAAGTAATAAGTGTATTTATTACAGCTCTAGCGATAATAACTGCGTTATATGCGTAATAATGCATGTTATATTGATGATAATAAAAGTAGTAAGTATATTTATTATAGTTCTAGCGATTATAACTGCATAATATGGGTAATAATGCATGTTATATTGAGAATAATAAAAGTAATAAGTATATTTATTATAGTTCTATCGATAAAAACTGCATAATATGGGTAATAATGCATGTTATATTGATGATAATATAAGTAATAAGTATAATTATTACAGTTCTCTCGATTATAACTGCATAATATGGGTAATAATGCATGTTATATTGATAATAATAAAAGTAATAAGTATATTTATTACAGTTCTAGCGATAATAACTGCATAATATGTACAATAATGCATGTTATATTGCTGATAATATAAGTAATGAGTATAATTATTACAGTTCTAGCGATAGTAACTCCATTATGTGGGTAATTATGGATGTTATATTGATAATATCGGGAGTAATGAGTATAATTATTACAGTTTTAGCGATAATACTAGTAAAATATGGTTAAGAGTGCATGTTATATTGATAATAATTAAAGTAGTAGGTATATTTATTATACTTCTATCGATAATAACTGCATAATATGGGTAATAATGCACGTTATATTGCTAATAATATAAGTAATAAGTATATTTATTATAGTTCTATCGATTATAACTGCATAATATGGGTAATAATGCATGTTATATTGATAATAATAAAAGTATTAAGTATATTTATTATAGTTCTATCGATAATAACTGCATAATATGGGTAATAATGCATGTCATATTGAGAATAATATAAGTAATATGTATAATTATTACAGTTCTAGCGATAATAACTGCATTATATGCGTAATAATGCATGTTATATTGATAATATCGGGAGTAATAAGTATAATTATTACAGTTCTAGTGATAATAACTGCATTATATGCGTAATAATGCATGTTATATTGATAATATCGGGAGTAATAAGTATAATTATTACAGTTCTAGCGATAATACTAGTAAAATATGGCTAAGAGTGCCTGTTATACTGATAACAATAAAAGTAACAAGTATATTTATTATACCTCTGTCGATAATAACTGCATTATATGGGTAATAATGCATGTTATATTCATAATAATATAAGTAATAAGTATAATTATTACAGTTCTAGCGATAATAACTGCTTAATATGGGTAATAATGCATGTTATATTGATGATAATAGAAGTAATAAGTATATTTATTACAGTTCTAGCGATAATAACTGCATAATATGGGTAATAATGCATGTTATATTGATGATAATATAAGTAATGAGTATAATTATTACAGTTCTAGCGATAGCAACTCCATGATATGGGTAATAATGGATGTTATATTGATAATATCGGGAGTAATGAGTATAATTATTACAGTTTTAGCGATAATACTAGTAAAATATGGCTAAGAGTGCATTTTATATTGATAATAATAAAAGTAATAAGTATAGTTATTATACTTCTATCGATAATAACTGCATAATATGGGTAATAATGCACGTTATATTACTAATAATAAAAGTAATAAGTATATTTATTATAGTTCTATCGATTATAACTGCATAATATGGGTAATAATGCATGTTATATTGATAATAATAAAAGTAATAAGTATATTTATTATACTTCTGTCGATAATAACTGCATTATATGGGTAATAATGCATGTTATATTGATAATAATAAAAGTAATAAGTATAATTATTACAGTTCTAGCGATAATAACTCCATTATATGGGTAATAATGCATGTTATATTGATAATATTGGGAGTAATAAGTATAATTATTACAGTTCTAGCGATAATAACTGCATTATATGGGTAATAATGCATGTTATATTGATAATATTGGGAGTAATAAGTATAATTATTATAGTTCTAGCGATAATAATAGTAAAATATGGCTAATAGTGCATGTTATATTGATAATAATAAAAGTAATAAGTATATTTATTACAGTTCTATCGATAATAACTGCATAATATGGGTAATAATGCATGTTATATTGATGATAATAAAAGTAATAAGTATAATTATTACAGTTCTAGCGATAATAACTGCATTATATGGGTAATAATGCACGTTATATTGCTAAAAATATAAGTAATAAGTATAATTATTACAGTTCTAGCCATAATAACTGCATAATATGGGTAATAATGCATGTTATATTGATGATAATATAAGTAATGAGTATAATTATTACAGTTCTAGCGATATTAACTCCATTATGTGGGTAATTATGGATATTATATTGATAATATCGGGAGTAATGAGTATAATTATTACAGTTTTAGCGACAATACTAGTAAAATATGGCTAAGAGTGCATGTTATATTGATAATAATAAAAGTAATAAGTATATTTATTATACTTCTATCGATAATAACTGCATAATATGGGTAATAATGCATGTTATATTGATGATAATAAAAGTAATACGTATATTTATTATAGTTCTAGCGATAATAACTGCATTATATGGGTAATAGTGCACGTTATATTGGTAATAATATAAGTAATAAGTATAATTATTACAGTTCTAGCGATAATAACTGCATTATATGGGTAATAATGCATGTTATATTGCTAATAATAAAAGTAATAAGTACATTTATTATAGTTCTATCGATAATAACTGCAAAATATGGGTAATAATGCATGTTATATTGATAATAATAAAAGTAATAACTATATTTATTACAGTTCTAGCGATAATAACTGCATAATATGTATAATAATGCATGTTATATTGCTGATAATAAAAGTAATAAGTATAATTATCACAGTTCTAGCGATAATCACTGCATTATATGGGTAATAATGCACGTTATATTGCTCACAATATAAGTAATAAGTATAATTATTACAGTTCTAGCGATAATAACTGCATTATATGGGTAATAATGCATGTTACATTGATAATATCGGGAGTAATAAGTATAATTATTATAGTTCTAGCGATAATAATAGTAAAATATGGCTAATAGTGCATGTTATATTGATAATAATAAAAGTAATAAGTATATTTATTAGAGTTCTAGCGATAATAACTGCATTATATGTGTAATAATGCATGTTATATTGATAATATTGGTAGTAATAAGTATAATTATTATAGCTCTAGCGATAATAATAGTAAAATATGGTTAACAGTGCATGTTATATTGATAATAATAAAAGTAATAAGTATATTTATTACAGTTCTATCGATAATAACTGCATAATATGGGTAATAATGCATGTTATATTGATGATAATAAAAGTAGTAAGTATATTTATTACAGTTCTAGCGATTATAACTGCATAATATGGGTAATAATGCACGTTATATTGAGAATAATATAAGTAATAAGTATAATTATTACAGTTCTGGCTATAATAACTGCATTATATGCGTAATAATGCATGTTATATTGATGATAATAAAAGTAGTAAGTATATTTATTATAGCTCTAGCGATTATAACTGCATAATATGGGTAATAATGCATGTTATATTGAGAATAATAAAAGTAATAAGTATATTTATTATAGTTCTATCGATAAAAACTGCATAATATGGCTAATAGTGCATGTTATATTGATAATAATAAAAGTAATAAGTATATTTATTACAGTTCTATCGATAATAACTGCACAATATGGGTAATAATGCATGTTATATTGATGATAATAAAAGTAATACGTATATTTATTATAGTTCTAGCTATAATAACTGCATATTATGGGTAATAATGCATGTTATATTGATAATAATATAAGTAACAAGTATAATTATTACAGTTCTAGCGATAATAACTGCATTATATGGGTAATAATGGATGTTATATTGGTAATATCGGGAGTAGTAAGTATATTCATTACAGTTATAGCGATAATAACTGCGTAATATAGGTAATAATGCATGTTATATTGATAATAATAAAAGTAATAAGTATATTTATTATAGTTCTATCAATAATAACTGCATAAAATGGGTAATAATGCACGTTATATTGCTAATAATATAAGTAATAAGTATAATTATTACAGTTCTAGCGATAATAACTGCATTATATGGGTAATAATGCATGTTATATTGATAATATTGGGAGTAATAAGTATAATTATTATAGTTCTAGCGATAATAATAGTAAAATATGGCTAATAGTGCATGTTATATTGATAATAATAAAAGTAATAAGTCTATTTATTACAGTTCTATCGATAATAACTGCATAATATGGGTAATAATGCATGTTATATTGATAATAATAAAAGTAATAAGTATATTTATTATACTTCTGTCGATAATAACTGCATTATATGGGTAATAATGCATGTTATATTGATAATATTGGGAGTAATAAGTATAATTATTATAGTACTAGCGATAATAATAGTAAAATATGGCTAATAGTGCATGTTATATTGATGATAATAAAAGTAATACGTATATTTATTATAGTTCTAGCTATAATAACTGCATAATATGGGTAATAATGCATGTTATATTGATAATATTGGGAGTAATAAGTATAATTATTACAGTTCTAGCGATAATAACTGCATTATATGGGTAATAATGCATGTTATATTGATAATATTGGGAGTAATAAGTATAATTATTATAGTTCTAGCGATAATAATAGTAAAATATGGCTAATAGTGCATGTTATATTGATAATAATAAAAGTAATAAGTATATTTATTACAGTTCTATCGATAATAACTGCATAATATGGGTAATAATGCATGTTATATTGATGATAATAAAAGTAATAAGTATAATTATTACAGTTCTAGCGATAATAACTGCATTATATGGGTAATAATGCACGTTATATTGCTAAAAATATAAGTAATAAGTATAATTATTACAGTTCTAGCGATAATAACTGCATAATATGGGTAATAATGCATGTTATATTGATGATAATATAAGTAATGAGTATAATTATTACAGTTCTAGCGATATTAACTCCATTATGTGGGTAATTATGGATATTATATTGATAATATCGGGAGTAATGAGTATAATTATTACAGTTTTAGCGACAATACTAGTAAAATATGGCTAAGAGTGCATGTTATATTGATAATAATAAAAGCAATAAGTATATTTATTATAGTTCTATCAATAATAACTGCATAATATGTGTAATAATGCATGTTATATTGATGATAATAAAAGTAATAAGTATATTTATTACAGTTCTAGCGATAATAACTGCATAATATGGGTAATAATGCACGTTATATTGCTAATAATATAAGTAATAAGTATAATTATTACAGTTCTAGCGATAGTAACTGCATAATATGGGTAATAATGCATGTTATATTGATGATAATATAAGTAATAAGTATAATTATTACAGTTCTCTCGATTATAACTGCATAATATGGTTAATAATGCATGTTATATTGATTATAATAAAAGTAATAAGTATATTTATTACAGTTCTAGCGATAGTAATTGCATAATATGGGTAATAATGCACGTTATATTGAGAATAATATAAGTAATAAGTATAATTATTACAGTTCTAGCGATAATAACTGCATTATATGCGTAATAATGCATGTTATATTGATGATAATAAAAGTAGTAAGTATATTTATTATAGCTCTAGCGATTATAACTGCATAATATGGGTAATAATGCATGTTATATTGAGAATAATAAAAGTAATAAGTATATTTATTATAGTTCTATCGATAAAAACTGCATAATATGGGTAATAATGCATGTTATATTGATAATAATAAAAGTAATAAGTATATTTATTACAGTTCTATCGATAATAACTGCATAATATGGGTAATAATGCATGTTATATTGATGATAATAAAAGTAATACGTATATTTATTATAGTTCTAGCGATAATAACTGCATTATATGGGTAATAGTGCACGTTATATTGCTAATAATATAAGTAATAAGTATAATTATTACAGTTCTAGCGATAATAACTGCATTATATGGGTAATAATGCATGTTATATTGCTAATAATAAAAGTAATAAGTACATTTATTATAGTTCTATCGATAATAACTGCAAAATATGGGTAATAATGCATGTTATATTGATAATAATAAAAGTAATAACTATATTTATTACAGTTCTAGCGATAATAACTGCATAATTTGTATAATAATGCATGTTATATTGCTGATAATAAAAGTAATAAGTATAATTATTACAGTTCTAGCGATAATCACTGCATTATATGGGTAATAATGCACGTTATATTGCTAACAATATAAGTAATAAGTATAATTATTACAGTTCTAGCGATAATAACTGCATTATATGGGTAATAATGCATGTTACATTGATAATATTGGGAGTAATAAGTATAATTATTATAGTTCTAGCGATAATAATAGTAAAATATGGCTAATAGTGCATGTTATATTGATAATGATAAAAGTAATAAGTATATTTATTACAGTTCGATCGATAATAACTGCATAATATGGGTAATAATGCATGTTATATTGATGATAATAAAAGTAATAAGTATAATTATTACAGTTCTTGCGATAATCACTGCATTATATGGGTAATAATGCACGTTATATTGCTAACAATATAAGTAATAAGTATAATTATTACAGTTCTAGCGATAATAACTGCATTATATGGGTAATAATGCATGTTACATTGATAATATCGGGAGTAATAAGTATAATTATTATAGTTCTAGCGATAATAATAGTAAAATATGGCTAATAGTGCATGTTATATTGATTATAATAAAAGTAATAAGTATATTTATTACAGTTCTAGCGATAATAACTGCATTTTATGTGTAATAATGCATGTTATATTGATAATATTGGTAGTAATAAGTATAATTATTATAGCTCTAGCGATAATAATAGTAAAATATGGTTAACAGTGCATGTTATATTGATAATAATAAAAGTAATAAGTATATTTATTACAGTTCTATCGATAATAACTGCATAATATGGGTAATAATGCATGTTATATTGATGATAATAAAAGTAGTAAGTATATTTATTACAGTTCTAGCGATTATAACTGCATAATATGGGTAATAATGCACGTTATATTGAGAATAATATAAGTAATAAGTATAATTATTACAGTTCTAGCGATAATAACTGCATTATATGCGTAATAATGCATGTTATATTGATGATAATAAAAGTAGTAAGTATATTTATTATAGCTCTAGCGATTATAACTGCATAATATGGGTAATAATGCATGTTATATTGAGAATAATAAAAGTAATAAGTATATTTATTATAGTTCTATCGATAAAAACTGCATAATATGGGTAATAATGCATGTTATATTGATAATAATAAAAGTAATAACTATATTTATTACAGTTCTAGCGATAATAACTGCATAATTTGTATAATAATGCATGTTATATTGCTGATAATAAAAGTAATAAGTATAATTATTACAGTTCTAGCGATAATCACTGCATTATATGGGTAATAATGCACGTTATATTGCTAACAATATAAGTAATAAGTATAATTATTACAGTTCTAGCGATAATAACTGCATTATATGGGTAATAATGCATGTTACATTGATAATATTGGGAGTAATAAGTATAATTATTATAGTTCTAGCGATAATAATAGTAAAATATGGCTAATAGTGCATGTTATATTGATAATGATAAAAGTAATAAGTATATTTATTACAGTTCGATCGATAATAACTGCATAATATGGGTAATAATGCATGTTATATTGATGATAATAAAAGTAATAAGTATAATTATTACAGTTCTTGCGATAATCACTGCATTATATGGGTAATAATGCACGTTATATTGCTAACAATATAAGTAATAAGTATAATTATTACAGTTCTAGCGATAATAACTGCATTATATGGGTAATAATGCATGTTACATTGATAATATCGGGAGTAATAAGTATAATTATTATAGTTCTAGCGATAATAATAGTAAAATATGGCTAATAGTGCATGTTATATTGATTATAATAAAAGTAATAAGTATATTTATTACAGTTCTAGCGATAATAACTGCATTTTATGTGTAATAATGCATGTTATATTGATAATATTGGTAGTAATAAGTATAATTATTATAGCTCTAGCGATAATAATAGTAAAATATGGTTAACAGTGCATGTTATATTGATAATAATAAAAGTAATAAGTATATTTATTACAGTTCTATCGATAATAACTGCATAATATGGGTAAAAATGCATGTTATATTGATGATAATAAAAGTAGTAAGTATATTTATTACAGTTCTAGCGATTATAACTGCATAATATGGGTAATAATGCACGTTATATTGAGAATAATATAAGTAATAAGTATAATTATTACAGTTCTAGCGATAATAACTGCATTATATGCGTAATAATGCATGTTATATTGATGATAATAAAAGTAGTAAGTATATTTATTATAGCTCTAGCGATTATAACTGCATAATATGGGTAATAATGCATGTTATATTGAGAATAATAAAAGTAATAAGTATATTTATTATAGTTCTATCGATAAAAACTGCATAATATGGGTAATAATGCATGTTATATTGATAATAATAAAAGTAATACGTATATTTATTATAGTTCTAGCGATAATAACTGCATTATATGGGTAATAATGCACGTTATATTGATGATAATATAAGTAATAAGTATAATTATTACAGTTCTCTCGATTATAACTGCATAATATGGGTAATAATGCATGTTATATTGATAATAATATAAGTAATAAGTATAATTATTACAGTTCTAGCGATAATAACTGCATTATATGGGTAATAATGCATGCTATATTGATAATATCGGGAGTAATAAGTATAATTATTATAGTTCTAGCGATAATAATAGTAAAATATGACTAATAGTGCATGTTATATTGATAATAATAAAAGTAATAAGTATATTTATTATAGTTCTATCGATAAAAACTGCATAATATGGGTAATAATGCATGTTATATTGATGATAATAAAAGTAATAAGTATAATTATTACAGTTCTTGCGATAATCACTGCATTATATGGGTAATAATGCACGTTATATTGCTAACAATATAAGTAATAAGTATAATTATTACAGTTCTAGCGATAATAACTGCATTATATGGGTAATAATGCATGTTACATTGATAATATCGGGAGTAATAAGTATAATTATTATAGTTCTAGCGATAATAATAGTAAAATATGGCTAATAGTGCATGTTATATTGATTATAATAAAAGTAATAAGTATATTTATTACAGTTCTAGCGATAATAACTGCATTTTATGTGTAATAATGCATGTTATATTGATAATATTGGTAGTAATAAGTATAATTATTATAGCTCTAGCGATAATAATAGTAAAATATGGTTAACAGTGCATGTTATATTGATAATAATAAAAGTAATAAGTATATTTATTACAGTTCTATCGATAATAACTGCATAATATGGGTAATAATGCATGTTATATTGATGATAATAAAAGTAGTAAGTATATTTATTACAGTTCTAGCGATTATAACTGCATAATATGGGTAATAATGCACGTTATATTGAGAATAATATAAGTAATAAGTATAATTATTACAGTTCTAGCGATAATAACTGCATTATATGCGTAATAATGCATGTTATATTGTTGATAATAAAAGTAGTAAGTATATTTATTATAGCTCTAGCGATTATAACTGCATAATATGGGTAATAATGCATGTTATATTGAGAATAATAAAAGTAATAAGTATATTTATTATAGTTCTATCGATAAAAACTGCATAATATGGGTAATAATGCATGTTATATTGATAATAATATAAGTAATAAGTATAATTATTACAGTTCTAGCGATAATAACTGCATTATATGGGTAATAATGCATGCTATATTGATAATATCGGGAGTAATAAGTATAATTATTATAGTTCTAGCGATAATAATAGTAAAATATGACTAATAGTGCATGTTATATTGATAATAATAAAAGTAATAAGTATATTTATTATAGTTCTATCGATAAAAACTGCATAATATGGGTAATAATGCATGTTATATTGATGATCATATAAGTAATAAGTATAATTATTACAGTTCTCTCGATTATAACTGCATAATATGGGTAATAATGCATGTTATATTGATAATAATATAAGTAATAAGTATAATTATTACAGTTCTAGCGATAATAACTGCATAATATGGGTAATAATGCATGTTATATTGATAATAATAAAAGTAAAAAGTATATTTATTACAGTTCTATCGATAATAATAGTAAAATATGGCTAATAGTGCATGTTATATCGATAGTAATAAAAGTAATAAGTATATTTATTATAGTTCTATCGATAAAAACTGCATAATATGGGTAATAATGCATGTTATATTGATGATAATAAAAGTAGTAAGTATATCTATTATAGTTCTAACGATTATAACTGCATAATATGGGTAATAATGCATGTTATATTGAGAATAATATAAGTAATAAGTATAATTATTACAGTTGTAGCGATAATAACTGCATTTTATGCGTAATAATGCTTGTTACATTGATAATATCGGGAGTAATAGGTATAATTATTACAGTTCTAGCGATAATAACTGCATTATATGGGTAATAATGCATGTTACATTGATAATAATATAAGTAATAAGTATAATTATTACAGTTCTCTCGATTATAACTGCATAATATGGGTAATAATGCATGTTATATTGATGATAATAAAAGTAATAAGTATATTTATTACAGTTCTAGCGATAATAACTGCATAATATGGGTAATAATGCACGTTATATTGCTAATAATATAAGTAATAAGTATAATTATTACAGTTCTAGCGATAGTAACTGCATAATATGGGTAATAATGCATGTTATATTGATGATAATATAAGTAATAAGTATAATTATTACAGTTCTCTCGATTATAACTGCATAATATGGGTAATAATGCATGTTATATTGATGATAATAAAAGTAATAAGTATATTTATTACAGTTCTAGCGATAGTAACTGCATAATATGGGTAATAATGCACGTTATATTGAGAATAATATAAGTAATAAGTATAATTATTACAGTTCTAGCGATAATAACTGCATTATATGCGTAATAATGCATGTTATATTGATGATAATAAAAGTAGTAAGTATATTTATTATAGCTCTAGCGATTATAACTGCATAATATGGGTAATAATGCATGTTATATTGAGAATAATAAAAGTAATAAGTATATTTATTATAGTTCTATCGATAAAAACTGCATAATATGGGTAATAATGCATGTTATATTGATAATAATAAAAGTAATAAGTATATTTATTACAGTTCTATCGATAATAACTGCATAATATGGGTAATAATGCATGTTATATTGATGATAATAAAAGTAATACGTATATTTATTATAGTTCTAGCGATAATAACTGCATTATATGGGTAATAGTGCACGTTATATTGCTAATAATATAAGTAATAAGTATAATTATTACAGTTCTAGCGATAATAACTGCATTATATGGGTAATAATGCATGTTACATTGATAATATTGGGAGTAATAAGTATAATTATTATAGTTCTAGCGATAATAATAGTAAAATATGGCTAATAGTGCATGTTATATTGATAATGATAAAAGTAATAAGTATATTTATTACAGTTCGATCGATAATAACTGCATAATATGGGTAATAATGCATGTTATATTGATGATAATAAAAGTAATAAGTATAATTATTACAGTTCTTGCGATAATCACTGCATTATATGGGTAATAATGCACGTTATATTGCTAACAATATAAGTAATAAGTATAATTATTACAGTTCTAGCGATAATAACTGCATTATATGGGTAATAATGCATGTTACATTGATAATATCGGGAGTAATAAGTATAATTATTATAGTTCTAGCGATAATAATAGTAAAATATGGCTAATAGTGCATGTTATATTGATTATAATAAAAGTAATAAGTATATTTATTACAGTTCTAGCGATAATAACTGCATTATATGTGTAATAATGCATGTTATATTGATAATATTGGTAGTAATAAGTATAATTATTATAGCTCTAGCGATAATAACTGCATTTTATGTGTAATAATGCATGTTATATTGATAATATTGGTAGTAATAAGTATAATTATTATAGCTCTAGCGATAATAATAGTAAAATATGGTTAACAGTGCATGTTATATTGATAATAATAAAAGTAATAAGTATATTTATTACAGTTCTATCGATAATAACTGCATAATATGGGTAATAATGCATGTTATATTGATGATAATAAAAGTAGTAAGTATATTTATTACAGTTCTAGCGATTATAACTGCATAATATGGGTAATAATGCACGTTATATTGAGAATAATATAAGTAATAAGTATAATTATTACAGTTCTAGCGATAATAACTGCATTATATGCGTAATAATGCATGTTATATTGATGATAATAAAAGTAGTAAGTATATTTATTATAGCTCTAGCGATTATAACTGCATAATATGGGTAATAATGCATGTTATATTGAGAATAATAAAAGTAATAAGTATATTTATTATAGTTCTATCGATAAAAACTGCATAATATGGGTAATAATGCATGTTATATTGATAATAATAAAAGTAATACGTATATTTATTATAGTTCTAGCGATAATAACTGCATTATATGGGTAATAATGCACGTTATATTGATGATAATATAAGTAATAAGTATAATTATTACAGTTCTCTCGATTATAACTGCATAATATGGGTAATAATGCATGTTATATTGATAATAATATAAGTAATAAGTATATTTATTACAGTTCTAGCGATAATAACTGCATTATATGTGTAATAATGCATGCTATATTGATAATATCGGGAGTAATAAGTATAATTATTATAGTTCTAGCGATAATAATAGTAAAATATGACTAATAGTGCATGTTATATTGATAATAATAAAAGTAATAAGTATATTTATTATAGTTCTATCGATAAAAACTGCATAATATGGGTAATAATGCATGTTATATTGATGATCATATAAGTAATAAGTATAATTATTACAGTTCTCTCGATTATAACTGCATAATATGGGTAATAATGCATGTTATATTGATAATAATATAAGTAATAAGTATAATTATTACAGTTCTAGCGATAATAACTGCATAATATGGGTAATAATGCATGTTATATTGATAATAATAAAAGTAAAAAGTATATTTATTACAGTTCTATCGATAATAATAGTAAAATATGGCTAATAGTGCATGTTATATCGATAGTAATAAAAGTAATAAGTATATTTATTATAGTTCTATCGATAAAAACTGCATAATATGGGTAATAATGCATGTTATATTGATGATAATAAAAGTAGTAAGTATATCTATTATAGTTCTAACGATTATAACTGCATAATATGGGTAATAATGCATGTTATATTGAGAATAATATAAGTAATAAGTATAATTATTACAGTTGTAGCGATAATAACTGCATTTTATGCGTAATAATGCTTGTTACATTGATAATATCGGGAGTAATAGGTATAATTATTACAGTTCTAGCGATAATAACTGCATTATATGGGTAATAATGCATGTTACATTGATAATAATATAAGTAATAAGTATAATTATTACAGTTCTCTCGATTATAACTGCATAATATGGGTAATAATGCATGTTATATTGATGATAATAAAAGTAATAAGTATATTTATTACAGTTCTAGCGATAATAACTGCATAATATGGGTAATAATGCACGTTATATTGCTAATAATATAAGTAATAAGTATAATTATTACAGTTCTAGCGATAGTAACTGCATAATATGGGTAATAATGCATGTTATATTGATGATAATATAAGTAATAAGTATAATTATTACAGTTCTCTCGATTATAACTGCATAATATGGGTAATAATGCATGTTATATTGATGATAATAAAAGTAATAAGTATATTTATTACAGTTCTAGCGATAGTAACTGCATAATATGGGTAATAATGCACGTTATATTGAGAATAATATAAGTAATAAGTATAATTATTACAGTTCTAGCGATAATAACTGCATTATATGCGTAATAATGCATGTTATATTGATGATAATAAAAGTAGTAAGTATATTTATTATAGCTCTAGCGATTATAACTGCATAATATGGGTAATAATGCATGTTATATTGAGAATAATAAAAGTAATAAGTATAATTATTACAGTTCTAGCGATAATAACTGCATTATATGGGTAATAATGCATGTTACATTGATAATATCGGGAGTAATAAGTATAATTATTATAGTTCTAGCGATAATAATAGTAAAATATGGCTAATAGTGCATGTTATATTGATTATAATAAAAGTAATAAGTATATTTATTACAGTTCTAGCGATAATAACTGCATTATATGTGTAATAATGCATGTTATATTGATAATATTGGTAGTAATAAGTATAATTATTATAGCTCTAGCGATAATAATAGTAAAATATGGTTAACAGTGCATGTTATATTGATAATAATAAAAGTAATAAGTATATTTATTACAGTTCTATCGATAATAACTGCATAATATGGGTAATAATGCATGTTATATTGATGATAATAAAAGTAGTAAGTATATTTATTACAGTTCTAGCGACTATAACTGCATAATATGGGTAATAATGCACGTTATATTGAGAATAATATAAGTAATAAGTATAATTATTATAGTTCTAGCGATAATAATAGTAAAATATGACTAATAGTGCATGTTATATTGATAATAATAAAAGTAATAAGTATATTTATTATAGTTCTATCGATAAAAACTGCATAATATGGGTAATAATGCATGTTATATTGATGATCATATAAGTAATAAGTATAATTATTACAGTTCTCTCGATTATAACTGCATAATATGGGTAATAATGCATGTTATATTGATAATAATATAAGTAATAAGTATAATTATTACAGTTCTAGCGATAATAACTGCAAAATATGGGTAATAATGCATGTTATATTGATAATAATAAAAGTAAAAAGTATATTTATTACAGTTCTATCGATAATAATAGTAAAATATGGCTAATAGTGCATGTTATATTGATAATAATAAAAGTAATAAGTATATTTATTATAGTTCTATCGATAAAAACTGCATAATATGGGTAATAATGCATGTTATATTGATGATAATAAAAGTAGTAAGTATATTTATTACAGTTCTAGCGATAATAACTGCAAAATATGGGTAATAATGCATGTTATATTGATAATAATAAAAGTAATAAGTATATTTATTACAGTTCTAGCGATAATAACTGCATTATATGCGTAATAATGCATGTTATATTGATGATAATAAAAGTAGTAAGTATATTTATTATAGTTCTAGGGGTTATAACTGCATAATATGGGTAATAATGCATGTTATTTTGAGAATAATAAAAGTAATAAGTATATTTATTATAGTTCTATCGATAAAAACTGCATAATATGGGTAATAATGCATGTTATATTGATAATAATAAAAGTAATAAGTATATTTATTACAGTTCTATCGATAATAACTGCATAATATGGGTAATAATGCATGTTATATTGATGATAATAAAAGTAGTACGTATATTTATTATAGTTCTAGCGATAATAACTGCATAATATGGGTAATAATGCATGTTATATTGATGATAATATAAGTAATAAGTATAATTATTACAGTTCTCTCGATTATAACTGCATAATATGGGTAACAATGCATGTTATATTGATAATAATATAAGTAATAAGTATAATTAGTACAGTTCTAGCGATAATAACTGCATTATATGGGTAATAATGCATGCTATATTGATAGTATCGGGAGTAATAAGTATAATTATTATAGTTCTAGCGATAATAATAGAAAAATATTGCTAATAGTGCATGTTATATTGATAATAATAAAAGTAATAAGTATATTTATTATAGTTCTATCGACAAAAACTGCATAATATGGGTAATAATGCACGTTATATTGCTAATAATATAAGTAATAAGTATAATTATTACAGTTCTAGCGATAATAACTGCATAATATGGGTAATAACGCATGTTATATTGATGATAATATAAGTCATAAGTATAATTATTACAGTTCTCTCGATTATAACTGCATAATATGGGTAATAATGCATGTTATATTGATAATAATATAAGTAATAAGTATAATTATTACAGTTCTAGCGATAATAACTGCATTATATGCGTAATAATGCATGCTATATTGATAATATCGGGAGTAATAAGTATAATTATTATAGTTCTAGCGATAATAATAGAAAAATATGGCTAATAGTGCATGTTATATTGATAATAATAAAAGTAATAAGTATATTTATTATAGTTCTATCGATAAAAACTGCATAATATGGGTAATAATGCATGTTATATTGATAATAATAAAAGTAATAAGTATATTTATTATAGTTCTATCAATAATAACTGCATAATATGTGTAATAATGCATGTTATATTGATGATAATAAAAGTACTAAGTACATTTATTACAGTTCTAGCGATAATAACTGCATAATATGGGTAATAATGCACGTTATATTGATAATAATATAAGTAATAAGTATAATTATTACAGTTCTAGCGATAATAACTGCATTATATGGGTAATAATGCATGCTATATTGATAATATCGGGAGTAATAAGTATAATTATTATAGTTCTAGCGATAATAATAGTAAAATATGGCTAATAGTGCATGTTATTTTGATAATAATAAAAGTAATAAGTATATTTATTACAGTTCTATCGATAATAACTGCATAATATGGGTAATAATGCATGTTATATTGATGATAATAAGCGTACTAAGTATATTTATTATAGTTCTAGCGATTATAACTGCGTAATATGCGTAATAATGCATGTTATATTGATAATAATATAAGTAATAAGTATATTTATTACAGTTCTAGCGATAATAACTGCATTATATGCGTAAAAATGCATGTTATATTGGTAATATCGGGAGAAATAAGTACAATTATTACAGTTCTAGCGATAATAACTGCATAATATGGGTAATAATGCACGTTATATTGCTAATAATATAAGTAATAAGTATAATTATTACAGTTCTATCGATAATAACTGCATAATATGGGTAATAATGCATGTTATATTGATGATAATAAAAGTAATACGTATATTTATTATAGTTCTAGCGATAATAACTGCATAATATGGGTAATAATGCATGTTATATTGATGATAATAAAAGTACTAAGTATATTTATTACAGTTCTAGCGATAATAACTGCATAATATGGGTAATAATGCATGTTATATTGATAACAATAAAAGTAATAAGTATATTTATTACAGTTCTATCGATAATAACTGCATAATATGGGTAATAATGCATGTTATATTGATGATAATAAAAGTAATAAGTATAATTATTACAGTTCTAGCGATAATAACTGCATTATATGGGTAATAATGCATGTTATATTGGTAATATCGGGAGTAATAAGTATAATTATTACAGTTCTAGCGATAATAACTGCATAATATGGGTAATAATGCACGTTATATTGCTAATAATATAAGTAATAAGTATAATTATTACAGTTCTAGCGATAATAACTGCATAATATGGGTAATAACGCATGTTATATTGATGATAATATAAGTAATAAGTATAATTATTACAGTTCTCTCGATTATAACTGCATAATATGGGTAATAATGCATGTTATATTGATAATAATATAAGTAATAAGTATAATTATTACAGTTCTAGCGATAATAACTGCATTATATGCGTAATAATGCATGCTATATTGATAATATCGGGAGTAATAAGTATAATTATTATAGTTCTAGCGATAATAATAGAAAAATATGGCTAATAGTGCATGTTATATTGATAATAATAAAAGTAATAAGTATATTTATTATAGTTCTATCGATAAAAACTGCATAATATGGGTAATAATGCATGTTATATTGATAATAATAAAAGTAATAAGTATATTTATTATAGTTCTATCAATAATAACTGCATAATATGTGTAATAATGCATGTTATATTGATGATAATAAAAGTACTAAGTATATTTATTACAGTTCTAGCGATAATAACTGCATAATATGGGTAATAATGCACGTTATATTGATAATAATATAAGTAATAAGTATAATTATTACAGTTCTAGCGATAATAACTGCATTATATGGGTAATAATGCATGCTATATTGATAATATCGGGAGTAATAAGTATAATTATTATAGTTCTAGCGATAATAATAGTAAAATATGGCTAATAGTGCATGTTATTTTGATAATAATAAAAGTAATAAGTATATTTATTACAGTTCTATCGATAATAACTGCATAATATGGGTAATAATGCATGTTATATTGATGATAATAAACGTACTAAGTATATTTATTATAGTTCTAGCGATTATAACTGCGTAATATGCGTAATAATGCATGTTATATTGATAATAATATAAGTAATAAGTATATTTATTACAGTTCTAGCGATAATAACTGCATTATATGCGTAAAAATGCATGTTATATTGGTAATATCGGGAGTAATAAGTATAATTATTACAGTTCTAGCGATAATAACTGCATAATATGGGTAATAATGCACGTTATATTGCTAATAATATAAGTAATAAGTATAATTATTACAGTTCTATCGATAATAACTGCATAATATGGGTAATAATGCATGTTATATTGATGATAATAAAAGTAATACGTATATTTATTATAGTTCTAGCGATAATAACTGCATTATATGGGTAATAATGAACGTTATATTTTTAATATCAGGAGTAATAAGTATAATGATTACAGTCCTAGCGATAATAATAGTAAAATATTGGTAATAATGCATGTTTTATTGATAATATCGGGAGTAATAAGTATAGTTATTACAGTTCTAGCGATAATAACTGTATTATATGGGTAATAATGCATGTAATATTGAAAATATCGGGTGTAGGAAGTATAATTATTATAGTTCTAGCGATAATAATAGTAAAATATGGGTAACAATGCATGTTATATTGATAATAATGTAAGTAATAAGTATAATTATTACAGTTCCACCCGATAATAACTCCATTATATGGGTAACAATGCATGTTATATTGATAATATCGGGAGTAATAAGTATAATTATTCCAGTTCTAGCGATGATAACTGTATTGTATGGGTAGTAATGCATGTTATATTGATAATATCGGGGGCAATAAGTATAATTATTATAGTTCCAGCGAAATCAACAGTAAAATATGGCTAATAGTGCATGTTATATTGATAATAATAAAAGTAATAAGTATAATTATTACAGTTCCAGCGATAATAACTGTATTATATGGGTAATAATGCACGTTATACTGATTATATCGAAGGTAATAAGTATAATTATTACAGTTCTAGCCGTAATAACTGCATTATATGGGTAATAATGCATGTTATATTGATAATAGCAGGAGTAATAAGTATAATTATTACGGTTCTCGCGATAATAATTGTAAAATATTGATAATAATGCATGTTATATTGTTAATATCGGGAGTAATAAGTATAATTATCACAGTTCCAACCATAATAACTGCATTATATGGGTAATAATGCAGTTATATTGATGATATCGGGGGCAATAAGTATAATTATTACAGTTCTAGCGATAATAACTGTATTGTATGGGTAATAATGCATGTTATATTGGTAATATCGGGAGTAATAAGTATAATTATTATAGTTCTAGCGATAATAATTGTAAAATATTGATAATAATGCATGTTATATTGCTAATATCAGGAGAAATAAGTATAATGATTATAGTCCTAGCGATAATAATAGTAAAATATGGGTAATAATGCATGTTTTATTGATAATATCGGGAGTAATAAGTATAGTTATTACAGTTCTAGCGGTAATAACTGCATTATATGGGTAATAATGCATGTTATATTGATAATATCGGGGAGAATAAGTATAGTTATTACAGTTCTAGCGATAATAACTGTATTATATGGGTAATAATGCATGTAATATTGAAAATATCGGGTGTAGGAAGTATAATTATTATAGTTCTACCGATAATAATAGTAAAATATGGGTAATAACGCATGTTATATTGATGATAATATAAGTCATAAGTATAATTATTACAGTTCTCTCGATTATAACTGCATAATATGGGTAATAATGCATGTTATATTGATAATAATATAAGTAATAAGTATAATTATTACAGTTCTAGCGATAATAACTGCATTATATGCGTAATAATGCATGCTATATTGATAATATCGGGAGTAATAAGTATAATTATTATAGTTCTAGCGATAATAATAGAAAAATATGGCTAATAGTGCATGTTATATTGATAATAATAAAAGTAATAAGTATATTTATTATAGTTCTATCGATAAAAACTGCATAATATGGGTAATAATGCATGTTATATTGATAATAATAAAAGTAATAAGTATATTTATTATAGTTCTATCAATAATAACTGCATAATATGTGTAATAATGCATGTTATATTGATGATAATAAAAGTACTAAGTACATTTATTACAGTTCTAGCGATAATAACTGCATAATATGGGTAATAATGCACGTTATATTGATAATAATATAAGTAATAAGTATAATTATTACAGTTCTAGCGATAATAACTGCATTATATGGGTAATAATGCATGCTATATTGATAATATCGGGAGTAATAAGTATAATTATTATAGTTCTAGCGATAATAATAGTAAAATATGGCTAATAGTGCATGTTATTTTGATAATAATAAAAGTAATAAGTATATTTATTACAGTTCTATCGATAATAACTGCATAATATGGGTAATAATGCATGTTATATTGATGATAATAAGCGTACTAAGTATATTTATTATAGTTCTAGCGATTATAACTGCGTAATATGCGTAATAATGCATGTTATATTGATAATAATATAAGTAATAAGTATATTTATTACAGTTCTAGCGATAATAACTGCATTATATGCGTAAAAATGCATGTTATATTGGTAATATCGGGAGAAATAAGTACAATTATTACAGTTCTAGCGATAATAACTGCATAATATGGGTAATAATGCACGTTATATTGCTAATAATATAAGTAATAAGTATAATTATTACAGTTCTATCGATAATAACTGCATAATATGGGTAATAATGCATGTTATATTGATGATAATAAAAGTAATACGTATATTTATTATAGTTCTAGCGATAATAACTGCATAATATGGGTAATAATGCATGTTATATTGATGATAATAAAAGTACTAAGTATATTTATTACAGTTCTAGCGATAATAACTGCATAATATGGGTAATAATGCATGTTATATTGATAACAATAAAAGTAATAAGTATATTTATTACAGTTCTATCGATAATAACTGCATAATATGGGTAATAATGCATGTTATATTGATGATAATAAAAGTAATAAGTATAATTATTACAGTTCTAGCGATAATAACTGCATTATATGGGTAATAATGCATGCTATATTGATAATATCGGGAGTAATAAGTATAATTATTATAGTTCTAGCGATAATAATAGAAAAATATGGCTAATAGTGCATGTTATATTGATAATAATAAAAGTAATAAGTATATTTATTATAGTTCTATCGATAAAAACTGCATAATATGGGTAATAATGCATGTTATATTGATAATAATAAAAGTAATAAGTATATTTATTATAGTTCTATCAATAATAACTGCATAATATGTGTAATAATGCATGTTATATTGATGATAATAAAAGTACTAAGTACATTTATTACAGTTCTAGCGATAATAACTGCATAATATGGGTAATAATGCACGTTATATTGATAATAATATAAGTAATAAGTATAATTATTACAGTTCTAGCGATAATAACTGCATTATATGGGTAATAATGCATGCTATATTGATAATATCGGGAGTAATAAGTATAATTATTATAGTTCTAGCGATAATAATAGTAAAATATGGCTAATAGTGCATGTTATTTTGATAATAATAAAAGTAATAAGTATATTTATTACAGTTCTATCGATAATAACTGCATAATATGGGTAATAATGCATGTTATATTGATGATAATAAGCGTACTAAGTATATTTATTATAGTTCTAGCGATTATAACTGCGTAATATGCGTAATAATGCATGTTATATTGATAATAATATAAGTAATAAGTATATTTATTACAGTTCTAGCGATAATAACTGCATTATATGCGTAAAAATGCATGTTATATTGGTAATATCGGGAGAAATAAGTACAATTATTACAGTTCTAGCGATAATAACTGCATAATATGGGTAATAATGCACGTTATATTGCTAATAATATAAGTAATAAGTATAATTATTACAGTTCTATCGATAATAACTGCATAATATGGGTAATAATGCATGTTATATTGATGATAATAAAAGTAATACGTATATTTATTATAGTTCTAGCGATAATAACTGCATAATATGGGTAATAATGCATGTTATATTGATGATAATAAAAGTACTAAGTATATTTATTACAGTTCTAGCGATAATAACTGCATAATATGGGTAATAATGCATGTTATATTGATAACAATAAAAGTAATAAGTATATTTATTACAGTTCTATCGATAATAACTGCATAATATGGGTAATAATGCACGTTATATTGCTAATAATATAAGTAATAAGTATAATTATTACAGTTCTAGCGATAATAACTGCATAATATGGGTAATAACGCATGTTATATTGATGATAATATAAGTCATAAGTATAATTATTACAGTTCTCTCGATTATAACTGCATAATATGGGTAATAATGCATGTTATATTGATAATAATATAAGTAATAAGTATAATTATTACAGTTCTAGCGATAATAACTGCATTATATGCGTAATAATGCATGCTATATTGATAATATCGGGAGTAATAAGTATAATTATTATAGTTCTAGCGATAATAATAGAAAAATATGGCTAATAGTGCATGTTATATTGATAATAATAAAAGTAATAAGTATATTTATTATAGTTCTATCGATAAAAACTGCATAATATGGGTAATAATGCATGTTATATTGATAATAATAAAAGTAATAAGTATATTTATTATAGTTCTATCAATAATAACTGCATAATATGTGTAATAATGCATGTTATATTGATGATAATAAAAGTACTAAGTACATTTATTACAGTTCTAGCGATAATAACTGCATAATATGGGTAATAATGCACGTTATATTGATAATAATATAAGTAATAAGTATAATTATTACAGTTCTAGCGATAATAACTGCATTATATGGGTAATAATGCATGCTATATTGATAATATCGGGAGTAATAAGTATAATTATTATAGTTCTAGCGATAATAATAGTAAAATATGGCTAATAGTGCATGTTATTTTGATAATAATAAAAGTAATAAGTATATTTATTACAGTTCTATCGATAATAACTGCATAATATGGGTAATAATGCATGTTATATTGATGATAATAAGCGTACTAAGTATATTTATTATAGTTCTAGCGATTATAACTGCGTAATATGCGTAATAATGCATGTTATATTGATAATAATATAAGTAATAAGTATATTTATTACAGTTCTAGCGATAATAACTGCATTATATGCGTAAAAATGCATGTTATATTGGTAATATCGGGAGAAATAAGTACAATTATTACAGTTCTAGCGATAATAACTGCATAATATGGGTAATAATGCACGTTATATTGCTAATAATATAAGTAATAAGTATAATTATTACAGTTCTATCGATAATAACTGCATAATATGGGTAATAATGCATGTTATATTGATGATAATAAAAGTAATACGTATATTTATTATAGTTCTAGCGATAATAACTGCATAATATGGGTAATAATGCATGTTATATTGATGATAATAAAAGTACTAAGTATATTTATTACAGTTCTAGCGATAATAACTGCATAATATGGGTAATAATGCATGTTATATTGATAACAATAAAAGTAATAAGTATATTTATTACAGTTCTATCGATAATAACTGCATAATATGGGTAATAATGCATGTTATATTGATGATAATAAAAGTAATAAGTATAATTATTACAGTTCTAGCGATAATAACTGCATTATATGGGTAATAATGCATGTTATATTGGTAATATCGGGAGTAATAAGTATAATTATTACAGTTCTAGCGATAATAACTGCATAATATGGGTAATAATGCACGTTATATTGCTAATAATATAAGTAATAAGTATAATTATTACAGTTCTAGCGATAATAACTGCATAATATGGGTAATAACGCATGTTATATTGATGATAATATAAGTAATAAGTATAATTATTACAGTTCTCTCGATTATAACTGCATAATATGGGTAATAATGCATGTTATATTGATAATAATATAAGTAATAAGTATAATTATTACAGTTCTAGCGATAATAACTGCATTATATGCGTAATAATGCATGCTATATTGATAATATCGGGAGTAATAAGTATAATTATTATAGTTCTAGCGATAATAATAGAAAAATATGGCTAATAGTGCATGTTATATTGATAATAATAAAAGTAATAAGTATATTTATTATAGTTCTATCGATAAAAACTGCATAATATGGGTAATAATGCATGTTATATTGATAATAATAAAAGTAATAAGTATATTTATTATAGTTCTATCAATAATAACTGCATAATATGTGTAATAATGCATGTTATATTGATGATAATAAAAGTACTAAGTATATTTATTACAGTTCTAGCGATAATAACTGCATAATATGGGTAATAATGCACGTTATATTGATAATAATATAAGTAATAAGTATAATTATTACAGTTCTAGCGATAATAACTGCATTATATGGGTAATAATGCATGCTATATTGATAATATCGGGAGTAATAAGTATAATTATTATAGTTCTAGCGATAATAATAGTAAAATATGGCTAATAGTGCATGTTATTTTGATAATAATAAAAGTAATAAGTATATTTATTACAGTTCTATCGATAATAACTGCATAATATGGGTAATAATGCATGTTATATTGATGATAATAAACGTACTAAGTATATTTATTATAGTTCTAGCGATTATAACTGCGTAATATGCGTAATAATGCATGTTATATTGATAATAATATAAGTAATAAGTATATTTATTACAGTTCTAGCGATAATAACTGCATTATATGCGTAAAAATGCATGTTATATTGGTAATATCGGGAGTAATAAGTATAATTATTACAGTTCTAGCGATAATAACTGCATAATATGGGTAATAATGCACGTTATATTGCTAATAATATAAGTAATAAGTATAATTATTACAGTTCTATCGATAATAACTGCATAATATGGGTAATAATGCATGTTATATTGATGATAATAAAAGTAATACGTATATTTATTATAGTTCTAGCGATAATAACTGCATTATATGGGTAATAATGAACGTTATATTTTTAATATCAGGAGTAATAAGTATAATGATTACAGTCCTAGCGATAATAATAGTAAAATATTGGTAATAATGCATGTTTTATTGATAATATCGGGAGTAATAAGTATAGTTATTACAGTTCTAGCGATAATAACTGTATTATATGGGTAATAATGCATGTAATATTGAAAATATCGGGTGTAGGAAGTATAATTATTATAGTTCTAGCGATAATAATAGTAAAATATGGGTAACAATGCATGTTATATTGATAATAATGTAAGTAATAAGTATAATTATTACAGTTCCACCCGATAATAACTCCATTATATGGGTAACAATGCATGTTATATTGATAATATCGGGAGTAATAAGTATAATTATTCCAGTTCTAGCGATGATAACTGTATTGTATGGGTAGTAATGCATGTTATATTGATAATATCGGGGGCAATAAGTATAATTATTATAGTTCCAGCGAAATCAACAGTAAAATATGGCTAATAGTGCATGTTATATTGATAATAATAAAAGTAATAAGTATAATTATTACAGTTCCAGCGATAATAACTGTATTATATGGGTAATAATGCACGTTATACTGATTATATCGAAGGTAATAAGTATAATTATTACAGTTCTAGCCGTAATAACTGCATTATATGGGTAATAATGCATGTTATATTGATAATAGCAGGAGTAATAAGTATAATTATTACGGTTCTCGCGATAATAATTGTAAAATATTGATAATAATGCATGTTATATTGTTAATATCGGGAGTAATAAGTATAATTATCACAGTTCCAACCATAATAACTGCATTATATGGGTAATAATGCAGTTATATTGATGATATCGGGGGCAATAAGTATAATTATTACAGTTCTAGCGATAATAACTGTATTGTATGGGTAATAATGCATGTTATATTGGTAATATCGGGAGTAATAAGTATAATTATTATAGTTCTAGCGATAATAATTGTAAAATATTGATAATAATGCATGTTATATTGCTAATATCAGGAGAAATAAGTATAATGATTATAGTCCTAGCGATAATAATAGTAAAATATGGGTAATAATGCATGTTTTATTGATAATATCGGGAGTAATAAGTATAGTTATTACAGTTCTAGCGGTAATAACTGCATTATATGGGTAATAATGCATGTTATATTGATAATATCGGGGAGAATAAGTATAGTTATTACAGTTCTAGCGATAATAACTGTATTATATGGGTAATAATGCATGTAATATTGAAAATATCGGGTGTAGGAAGTATAATTATTATAGTTCTACCGATAATAATAGTAAAATATGGGTAATAATGCATGTTATATTGATAATAATGTAAGTAATAAGTATAATTATTACAGTTCCACCCGATAATAACTCCATTATATGGGTAACAATGCTTGTTATATTGATAATATCGGGAGTAATAAGTATAATCATTACAGTTCTAGCGATGATAACTGTATTGTATGGGTAGTAATGCATGTTATATTGATAATATCGGGAGCAATAAGTATAATTATTATAGTTCCAGCGATATTAACAGTAAAATATGGCTAATAGTGCATGTTATATTGATAATAATAAAAGTAGTATGTATAATTATTACAGTTCTAACGATAGTAACTGTATTATATGGGTAATAATGCACGTTATACTGATTATATCGGAAGTAATAAGTATAATTATTACAGTTCTAGCGGTAATAACTGCATTATATGGGTAATAATGCATGTTATATTGATAATATCAGGAGTAATAAGTATAATTATTACAGTTCTAGCGATAATAACTGCATTATATGGATAATAATGCATGTTATATTGTTAACATCGGGAGTAATAAGTATAATTATCACAGTTCCAGCGATAATAACTGCATTATATGGGTAATAATGCAGTTATATTGATAATATCGGGGGGAATAAGTATAAATATTACAGTTCTAGCGATAATAACTGTATTGTATGGGTAATAATGCATGTTATATTGTTAATATCAGGAGTAATAAGTATAATTATTACAGTTCTAGCGATAATAACTGCATTATATGGGTAATAATGCACGTTATACTGATTATATCGAAAGTAATAAGTATAATTATTACAGTTCTAGCCGTAATAACTGCATTATATGGGTAATAATGCATGTTATATTGATAATAGCAGGAGTAATAAGTATAATTATTACGGTTCTAGCGATAATAATTGTAAAATATTGATAATAATGCATGTTATATTGTTAATATCGGGAGTAATAAGTATAATTATCACAGTTCCAACCATAATAACTGCATTATATGGGTAATAATGCAGTTATATTGATGATATCGGGGGCAATAAGTATAATTATTACAGTTCTAGCGATAACAACTGTACTGTATGGGTAATAATGCATGTTATATTGATAATATTGGGGGGAATAAGTATAATTATTACAGTTCTAGCGATAATAACTGCACTGTATGGGTAATAATGCATGTTATATTGATAATAATATAAGTAATAAGTATAATTATTACAGTTCCAGCGATAATAACTGCATTATATGGGTAACAATGCGTGTTATATTGATAATATCGGGAGTAATAATGTATAATTATTATAGTTCAAGCGATAATAATTGTAAAATATTGATAATAATGCATGTTATATTGCTAATATCAGGAGTAATAAGTATAATTATTACAGTTCTAGCGGTAATAACTGCATTAAATGGGTAATAATGCATGTTATATTGATAATATCGGGGGCAATAAGTATAATTATTACAGTTATAGCGATAATAACTGCATTATATGGATAATAATGCATGTTATATTGATAATATCGGGGGGAATAAGTATAATTATTACAGTTCTAGCGGTAATAACTGCATTATATGGGTAAGAATGCATGTTATATTGATAATATTGGGGGGAATAAGTATAATTATTACAGTTCTAGCGATAATAACTGCACTGTATGGGTAATAATGCATGTTATATTGATAAAATCGTGATTAATAAGTACAATTATTATAGTTCTAGCGATAATAATTGTAAAATATTGATAATAATGCATGTTATATTGCTAATATCAGGAGTAATAAGTATAATTATTACAGTTCTAGCGGTAATAACTGCATTATATGGGTAATAATGCATGTTATATTGATAATATCGGGGGAATAAGTATAATTATTACAGTTCTAGCGATAATAACTGCATTATATGGATAATAATGCATGTTATATTGATAATATCGGGGGGAATAAGTATAATTATTACAGTTCTAGCGGTAATAACTGCATTATGTGGGTAAGAATGCATGTTATATTGATAATATTGGGGGGAATAAGTATAATTATTACAGTTCTAGCGATAATAACTGCACTGTATGGGTAATAATGCATGTTATATTGATAAAATCGTGATTAATAAGTATAATTATTATAGTTCTAGCGATAATAATTGTAAAATATTGATAATAATGCATGTTATATTGTTAATATCGGGAGTAATAAGTATAATTATCACAGTTCTAGCGATAATAACTGCATAATATGAGTAATAATGCATGTTATATTGATGATAATAAAAGTAATAAGTATATTTATTATAGTGCTAGTGATAATAATAGTAAAATATGCGTAATAATGCATGTTATATTGATAATAATGTAAGTAATAAGTATAATTATTACAGTTCCACCCGATAATAACTCCATTATATGGGTAACAATGCATGTTATATTGTTAATATCAGGAGTAATAAGTATAATTATTACAGTTCTAGCGGTAATAACTGCATTATGTGGGTAATAATGCATGTTATATTGATAATAGCAGGAGTAATAAGTATAATTATTACGGTTCTAGCGATAATAATTGTAAAATATTGATAATAATGCATGTTATATTGTTAATATCGGGAGTAATAAGTATAATTATTACAGTTCTAGCGATAATAACTGCATTATATGGATAATAATGCACGTTATATTTTTAATATCGGGAGTAATAAGTATAATGATTATAGTCCTAGCGATAATAATAGTAAAATATGGGTAATAATGCATGTTTTATTGATAATATCGGGAGTAATAAGTATAGTTATTACAGTTCTAGCGATAATAACTGCATTATATGGATAATAATGCATGTTATATTGACAATATCAGGAGTAATAAGTATAATTATTATGGTTCTAGCGATAATAATTGTAAAATATTGATAATAATGCATGTTATATTGTTAACATCGGGAGTAATAAGTATAATTATCACAGTTCCAGCGATAATAACTGCATTATATGGGTAATAATGCAGTTATATTGATAATATCGGGGGGAATAAGTATAAATATTACAGTTCTAGCGATAATAACTGTATTGTATGGGTAATAATGCATGTTATATTGTTAATATCAGGAGTAATAAGTATAATTATTACAGTTCTAGCGATAATAACTGCATTATATGGGTAATAATGCACGTTATACTGATTATATCGAAAGTAATAAGTATAATTATTACAGTTCTAGCCGTAATAACAGCATTATATGGGTAATAATGCATGTTATATTGATAATAGCAGGAGTAATAAGTATAATTATTACGGTTCTAGCGATAATAATTGTAAAATATTGATAATAATGCATGTTATATTGTTAATATCGGGAGTAATAAGTATAATTATCACAGTTCCAACCATAATAACTGCATTATATGGGTAATAATGCAGTTATATTGATGATATCGGGGGCAATAAGTATAATTATTACAGTTCTAGCGATAATAACTGCACTGTATGGGTAATAATGCATGTTATATTGATAATAATATAAGTAATAAGTATAATTATTACAGTTCCAGCGATAATAACTGCATTATATGGGTAACAATGCGTGTTATATTGATAATATCGGGAGTAATAATGTATAATTATTATAGTTCAAGCGATAATAATTGTAAAATATTGATAATAATGCATGTTATATTGCTAATATCAGGAGTAATAAGTATAATTATTACAGTTCTAGCGGTAATAACTGCATTATATGGGTAATAATGCATGTTATATTGATAATATCGGGGGCAATAAGTATAATTATTACAGTTCTAGCGATAATAACTGCATTATATGGATAATAATGCATGTTATATTGATAATATCGGGGGGAATAAGTATAATTATTACAGTTCTAGCGGTAATAACTGCATTATATGGGTAAGAATGCATGTTATATTGATAATATTGGGGGGAATAAGTATAATTATTACAGTTCTAGCGATAATAACTGCACTGTATGGGTAATAATGCATGTTATATTGATAAAATCGTGATTAATAAGTACAATTATTATAGTTCTAGCGATAATAATTGTAAAATATTGATAATAATGCATGTTATATTGCTAATATCAGGAGTAATAAGTATAATTATTACAGTTCTAGCGGTAATAACTGCATTATATGGGTAATAATGCATGTTATATTGATAATATCGGGGGGAATAAGTATAATTATTACAGTTCTAGCGATAATAACTGCATTATATGGATAATAATGCATGTTATATTGATAATATCGGGGGGAATAAGTATAATTATTACAGTTCTAGCGGTAATAACTGCATTATATGGGTAAGAATGCATGTTATATTGATAATATTGCGGGGAATAAGTATAATTATTACAGTTCTAGCGATAATAACTGCACTGTATGGGTAATAATGCATGTTATATTGATAAAATCGTGATTAATAAGTATAATTATTATAGTTCTAGCGATAATAATTGTAAAATATTGATAATAATGCATGTTATATTGTTAATATCGGGAGTAATAAGTATAATTATCACAGTTCTAGCGATAATAACTGCATAATATGAGTAATAATGCATGTTATATTGATGATAATAAAAGTAATAGGTATATTTATTATAGTGCTAGTGATAATAATAGTAAAATATGCGTAATAATGCATGTTATATTGATAATAATGTAAGTAATAAGTATAATTATTACAGTTCCACCCGATAATAACTCCATTATATGGGTAACAATGCATGTTATATTGTTAATATCAGGAGTAATAAGTATAATTATTACAGTTCTAGCGGTAATAACTGCATTATATGGGTAATAATGCATGTTATATTGATAATAGCAGGAGTAATAAGTATAATTATTACGGTTCTAGCGATAATAATTGTAAAATATTGATAATAATGCATGTTATATTGTTAATATCGGGAGTAATAAGTATAATTATTACAGTTCTAGCGATAATAACTGCATTATATGGATAATAATGCACGTTATATTTTTAATATCGGGAGTAATAAGTATAATGATTATAGTCCTAGCGATAATAATAGTAAAATATGGGTAATAATGCATGTTTTATTGATAATATCGGGAGTAATAAGTATAGTTATTACAGTTCTAGCGATAATAACTGCATTATATGGATAATAATGCATGTTATATTGACAATATCAGGAGTAATAAGTATAATTATTATGGTTCTAGCGATAATAATTGTAAAATATTGATAATAATGCATGTTATATTGTTAACATCGGGAGTAATAAGTATAATTATCACAGTTCCAGCGATAATAACTGCATTATATGGGTAATAATGCAGTTATATTGATAATATCGGGGGGAATAAGTATAAATATTACAGTTCTAGCGATAATAACTGTATTGTATGGGTAATAATGCATGTTATATTGTTAATATCAGGAGTAATAAGTATAATTATTACAGTTCTAGCGATAATAACTGCATTATATGGGTAATAATGCACGTTATACTGATTATATCGAAAGTAATAAGTATAATTATTACAGTTCTAGCCGTAATAACTGCATTATATGGGTAATAATGCATGTTATATTGATAATAGCAGGAGTAATAAGTATAATTATTACGGTTCTAGCGATAATAATTGTAAAATATTGATAATAATGCATGTTATATTGTTAATATCGGGAGTAATAAGTATAATTATCACAGTTCCAACCATAATAACTGCATTATATGGGTAATAATGCAGTTATATTGATGATATCGGGGGCAATAAGTATAATTATTACAGTTCTAGCGATAACAACTGTACTGTATGGGTAATAATGCATGTTATATTGATAATATTGGGGGGAATAAGTATAATTATTACAGTTCTAGCGATAATAACTGCACTGTATGGGTAATAATGCATGTTATATTGATAATAATATAAGTAATAAGTATAATTATTACAGTTCCAGCGATAATAACTGCATTATATGGGTAACAATGCGTGTTATATTGATAATATCGGGAGTAATAATGTATAATTATTATAGTTCAAGCGATAATAATTGTAAAATATTGATAATAATGCATGTTATATTGCTAATATCAGGAGTAATAAGTATAATTATTACAGTTCTAGCGGTAATAACTGCATTATATGGGTAATAATGCATGTTATATTGATAATATCGGGCGCAATAAGTATAATTATTACAGTTCTAGCGATAATAACTGCATTATATGGATAATAATGCATGTTATATTGATAATATCGGGGGGAATAAGTATAATTATTACAGTTCTAGCGGTAATAACTGCATTATATGGGTAAGAATGCATGTTATATTGATAATATTGGGGGGAATAAGTATAATTATTACAGTTCTAGCGATAATAACTGCACTGTATGGGTAATAATGCATGTTATATTGATAAAATCGTGATTAATAAGTACAATTATTATAGTTCTAGCGATAATAATTGTAAAATATTGATAATAATGCATGTTATATTGCTAATATCAGGAGTAATAAGTATAATTATTACAGTTCTAGCGGTAATAACTGCATTATATGGGTAATAATGCATGTTATATTGATAATATCGGGGGGAATAAGTATAATTATTACAGTTCTAGCGATAATAACTGCATTATATGGATAATAATGCATGTTATATTGATAATATCGGGTGGAATAAGTATAATTATTACAGTTCTAGCGGTAATAACTGCATTATATGGGTAAGAATGCATGTTATATTGATAATATTGGGGGGAATAAGTATAATTATTACAGTTCTAGCGATAATAACTGCACTGTATGGGTAATAATGCATGTTATATTGATAAAATCGTGATTAATAAGTATAATTATTATAGTTCTAGCGATAATAATTGTAAAATATTGATAATAATGCATGTTATATTCTTAATATCGGGAGTAATAAGTATAATTATCACAGTTCTAGCGATAATAACTGCATAATATGAGTAATAATGCATGTTATATTGATGATAATAAAAGTAATAAGTATATTTATTATAGTGCTAGTGATAATAATAGTAAAATGTGCGTAATAATGCATGTTATATTGATAATAATGTAAGTAATAAGTATAATTATTACAGTTCCACCCGATAATAACTCCATTATATGGGTAACAATGCATGTTATATTGTTAATATCAGGAGTAATAAGTATAATTATTACAGTTCTAGCGGTAATAACTGCATTATATGGGTAATAATGCATGTTATATTGATAATAGCAGGAGCAATAAGTATAATTATTACGGTTCTAGCGATAATAATTGTAAAATATTGATAATAATGCATGTTATATTGTTAATATCGGGAGTAATAAGTATAATTATCACAGTTCCAACCATAATAACTGCATTATATGGGTAATAATGCAGTTATATTGATGAAATCGGGGGCAATAAGTATAATTATTACAGTTCTAGCGATAATAACTGTATTGTATGGGTAATAATGCATGTTATATTGGTAATATCGGGAGTAATAAGTATAATTATTATAGTTCTAGCGATAATAATTGTAAAATATTGATAATAATGCATGTTATATTGCTAATATCAGGAGTAATAAGTATAATGATTATAGTCCTAGCGATAATAATAGCAAAATATGGGTAATAATGCATGTTTTATTGATAATATCGGGAGTAATAAGTATAGTTATTACAGTTCTAGCGGTAATAACTGCATTATATGGGTAATAATGCATGTTATATTGATAATATCGGGGAGAATAAGTATAATTATTACAGTTCTAGCGATAACAACTGTACTGTATGGGTAATAATGCATGTTATATTGATAATATTGGGGGGAATAAGTATAATTATTACAGTTCTAGCGATAATAACTGCACTGTATGGGTAATAATGCATGTTATATTGATAATAATATAAGTAATAAGTATAATTATTACAGTTCCAGCGATAATAACTGCATTATATGGGTAACAATGCGTGTTATATTGATAATATCGGGAGTAATAATGTATAATTATTATAGTTCAAGCGATAATAATTGTAAAATATTGATAATAATGCATGTTATATTGCTAATATCAGGAGTAATAAGTATAATTATTACAGTTCTAGCGGTAATAACTGCATTATATGGGTAATAATGCATGTTATATTGATAATATCGGGCGCAATAAGTATAATTATTACAGTTCTAGCGATAATAACTGCATTATATGGATAATAATGCATGTTATATTGATAATATCGGGGGGAATAAGTATAATTATTACAGTTCTAGCGGTAATAACTGCATTATATGGGTAAGAATGCATGTTATATTGATAATATTGGGGGGAATAAGTATAATTATTACAGTTCTAGCGATAATAACTGCACTGTATGGGTAATAATGCATGTTATATTGATAAAATCGTGATTAATAAGTACAATTATTATAGTTCTAGCGATAATAATTGTAAAATATTGATAATAATGCATGTTATATTCCTAATATCAGGAGTAATAAGTATAATTATTACAGTTCTAGCGGTAATAACTGCATTATATGGGTAATAATGCATGTTATATTGATAATATCGGGGGGAATAAGTATAATTATTACAGTTCTAGCGATAATAACTGCATTATATGGATAATAATGCATGTTATATTGATAATATCGGGGGGAATAAGTATAATTATTACAGTTCTAGCGGTAATAACTGCATTATATGGGCAAGAATGCATGTTATATTGATAATATTGGGGGGAATAAGTATAATTATTACAGTTCTAGCGATAATAACTGCACTGTATGGGTAATAATGCATGTTATATTGATAAAATCGTGATTAATAAGTATAATTATTATAGTTCTAGCGATAATAATTGTAAAATATTGATAATAATGCATGTTATATTGTTAATATCGGGAGTAATAAGTATAATTATCACAGTTCTAGCGATAATAACTGCATAATATGAGTAATAATGCATGTTATATTGATGATAATAAAAGTAATAAGTATATTTATTATAGTGCTAGTGATAATAATAGTAAAATATGCGTAATAATGCATGTTATATTGATAATAATGTAAGTAATAAGTATAATTATTACAGTTCCACCCGATAATAACTCCATTATATGGGTAACAATGCATGTTATATTGTTAATATCAGGAGTAATAAGTATAATTATTACAGTTCTAGCGGTAATAACTGCATTATATGGGTAATAATGCATGTTATATTGATAATAGCAGGAGCAATAAGTATAATTATTACGGTTCTAGCGATAATAATTGTAAAATATTGATAATAATGCATGTTATATTGTTAATATCGGGAGTAATAAGTATAATTATCACAGTTCCAACCATAATAACTGCATTATATGGGTAATAATGCAGTTATATTGATGAAATCGGGGGCAATAAGTATAATTATTACAGTTCTAGCGATAATAACTGTATTGTATGGGTAATAATGCATGTTATATTGGTAATATCGGGAGTAATAAGTATAATTATTATAGTTCTAGCGATAATAATTGTAAAATATTGATAATAATGCATGTTATATTGCTAATATCAGGAGTAATAAGTATAATGATTATAGTCCTAGCGATAATAATAGTAAAATATGGGTAATAATGCATGTTTTATTGATAATATCGGGAGTAATAAGTATAGTTATTACAGTTCTAGCGGTAATAACTGCATTATATGGGTCATAATGCATGTTATATTGATAATATCGGGGAGAATAAGTATAATTATTACAGTCCTAGCGATAACAACTGTACTGTATGGGTAATAATGCATGTTATATTGATAATATTGGGGGGAATAAGTACAATTATTACAGTTCTAGCGATAATAACTGCACTGTATGGGTAATAATGCATGTTATATTGATAAAATCGTTATTAATAAGTACAATTATTATAGTTCTAGCGATAATAATTGTAAAATATTGATAATAATGCATGTTATATTCCTAATATCAGGAGTAATAAGTATAATTATTACAGTTCTAGCGGTAGTAACTGCATTATATGGGTAATAATGCATGTCATATTGATAATATCGGGGGGAATAAGTATAATTATTACAGTTCTAGCGGTAATAACTGCATTATATGGGTAAGAATGCATGTTATATTGATAATATCGGGGGGAATAAGTATAATTATTACAGTTCTAGCGTTAACAACTGCATTATATGGGTAAGAATGCATGTTATATTGATAATATTGGGGGGAATAAGTATAATTATTACAGTTCTAGCGATAATAACTGCACTGTATGGGTAATAATGCATGTTATATTGATAAAATCGTGATTAATAAGTATAATTATTATAGTTCTAGCGATAATAATTGTAAAATATTGATAATAATGCATGTTATATTGTTAATATCGGGAGTAATAAGTATAATTATAACAGTTCTAGCGGTAATAACTGCATTATATGGGTAATAATGCATGTTATATTGATAATATCGGGGGCAATAAGTATAATTATTACAGTTCTAGCGATAATAACTGCATTATATGGATAATAATGCATGTTATATTGATAATATCGGGGGGAATAAGTATAATTATTACAGTTCTAGCGGTAATAACTGCATTATATGGGTAAGAATGCATGTTATATTGATAATATTGGGGGGAATAAGTATAATTATTACAGTTCTAGCGATAATAACTGCACTGTATGGGTAATAATGCATGTTATATTGATAAAATCGTGATTAATAAGTACAATTATTATAGTTCTAGCGATAATAATTGTAAAATATTGATAATAATGCATGTTATATTGCTAATATCAGGAGTAATAAGTATAATTATTACAGTTCTAGCGGTAATAACTGCATTATATGGGTAATAATGCATGTTATATTGATAATATCGGGGGCAATAAGTATAATTATTACAGTTCTAGCGATAATAACTGCATTATATGGATAATAATGCATGTTATATTGATAATATCGGGGGGAATAAGTATAATTATTACAGTTCTAGCGGTAATAACTGCATTATATGGGTAAGAATGCATGTTATATTGATAATATTGGGGGGAATAAGTATAATTATTACAGTTCTAGCGATAATAACTGCACTGTATGGGTAATAATGCATGTTATATTGATAAAATCGTGATTAATAAGTACAATTATTATAGTTCTAGCGATAATAATTGTAAAATATTGATAATAATGCATGTTATATTCCTAATATCAGGAGTAATAAGTATAATTATTACAGTTCTAGCGGTAATAACTGCATTATATGGGTAATAATGCATGTTATATTGATAATATCGGGGGGAATAAGTATAATTATTACAGTTCTAGCGATAATAACTGCATTATATGGATAATAATGCATGTTATATTGATAATATCGGGGGGAATAAGTATAATTATTACAGTTCTAGCGGTAATAACTGCATTATATGGGTAAGAATGCATGTTATATTGATAATATTGGGGGGAATAAGTATAATTATTACAGTTCTAGCGATAATAACTGCACTGTATGGGTAATAATGCATGTTATATTGATAAAATCGTGATTAATAAGTATAATTATTATAGTTCTAGCGATAATAATTGTAAAATATTGATAATAATGCATGTTATATTGTTAATATCGGGAGTAATAAGTATAATTATCACAGTTCTAGCGATAATAACTGCATAATATGAGTAATAATGCATGTTATATTGATGATAATAAAAGTAATAAGTATATTTATTATAGTGCTAGTGATAATAATAGTAAAATATGCGTAATAATGCATGTTATATTGATAATAATGTAAGTAATAAGTATAATTATTACAGTTCCACCCGATAATAACTCCATTATATGGGTAACAATGCATGTTATATTGTTAATATCAGGAGTAATAAGTATAATTATTACAGTTCTAGCGGTAATAACTGCATTATATGGGTAATAATGCATGTTATATTGATAATAGCAGGAGCAATAAGTATAATTATTACGGTTCTAGCGATAATAATTGTAAAATATTGATAATAATGCATGTTATATTGTTAATATCGGGAGTAATAAGTATAATTATCACAGTTCCAACCATAATAACTGCATTATATGGGTAATAATGCAGTTATATTGATGAAATCGGGGGCAATAAGTATAATTATTACAGTTCTAGCGATAATAACTGTATTGTATGGGTAATAATGCATGTTATATTGGTAATATCGGGAGTAATAAGTATAATTATTATAGTTCTAGCGATAATAATTGTAAAATATTGATAATAATGCATGTTATATTGCTAATATCAGGAGTAATAAGTATAATGATTATAGTCCTAGCGATAATAATAGTAAAATATGGGTAATAATGCATGTTTTATTGATAATATCGGGAGTAATAAGTATAGTTATTACAGTTCTAGCGGTAATAACTGCATTATATGGGTAATAATGCATGTTATATTGATAATATCGGGGAGAATAAGTATAATTATTACAGTTCTAGCGATAACAACTGTACTGTATGGGTAATAATGCATGTTATATTGATAATATTGGGGGGAATAAGTATAATTATTACAGTTCTAGCGATAATAACTGCACTGTATGGGTAATAATGCATGTTATATTGATAATAATATAAGTAATAAGTATAATTATTACAGTTCCAGCGATAATAACTGCATTATATGGGTAACAATGCGTGTTATATTGATAATATCGGGAGTAATAATGTATAATTATTATAGTTCAAGCGATAATAATTGTAAAATATTGATAATAATGCATGTTATATTGCTAATATCAGGAGTAATAAGTATAATTATTACAGTTCTAGCGGTAATAACTGCATTATATGGGTAATAATGCATGTTATATTGATAATATCGGGGGCAATAAGTATAATTATTACAGTTCTAGCGATAATAACTGCATTATATGGATAATAATGCATGTTATATTGATAATATCGGGGGGAATAAGTATAATTATTACAGTCCTAGCGGTAATAACTGCATTATATGGGTAAGAATGCATGTTATATTGATAATATTGGGGGGAATAAGTATAATTATTACAGTTCTAGCGATAATAACTGCACTGTATGGGTAATAATGCATGTTATATTGATAAAATCGTGATTAATAAGTACAATTATTATAGTTCTAGCGATAATAATTGTAAAATATTGATAATAATGCATGTTATATTCCTAATATCAGGAGTAATAAGTATAATTATTACAGTTCTAGCGGTAATAACTGCATTATATGGGTAATAATGCATGTCATATTGATAATATCGGGGGGAATAAGTATAATTATTACAGTTCTAGCGGTAATAACTGCATTATATGGGTAAGAATGCATGTTATATTGATAATATCGGGGGGAATAAGTATAATTATTACAGTTCTAGCGGTAATAACTGCATTATATGGGTAAGAATGCATGTTATATTGATAATATTGGGGGGAATAAGTATAATTATTACAGTTCTAGCGATAATAACTGCACTGTATGGGTAATAATGCATGTTATATTGATAAAATCGTGATTAATAAGTATAATTATTATAGTTCTAGCGATAATAATTGTAAAATATTGATAATAATGCATGTTATATTGTTAATATCGGGAGTAATAAGTATAATTATCACAGTTCCAGCCATAATAACTGCATTATATGGGTAATAATGCAGTTATATTGATAATATCGGGGGCAATAAGTATAATTATTACAGTTCTAGCGATAATAACTGCATTATATGGATAATAATGCACGTTATATTTTTAATATCGGGAGTAATAAGTATAATGATTATAGTCCTAGCGATAATAATAGTAAAATATGGGTAATAATGCATGTTTTATTGATAATATCGGGAGTAATAAGTATAGTTATTACAGTTCTAGCGATAATGACTGTATTATATGGGTAATAATGCATGTAATATTGAAAATATCGGGTGTAGGAAGTATAATTATTATAGTTCTACCGATAATAATAGTAAAATATGGGTAATAATGCATGTTATATTGATAATAATGTAAGTAATAAGTATAATTATTACAGTTCCACCTGATAATAACTCCATTATATGGGTAATAATGCACGTTATACTGATTATATCGAAAGTAATAAGTATAATTATTACAGTTCTAGCCGTAATAACTGCATTATATGGGTAATAATGCATGTTATATTGATAATAGCAGGAGTAATAAGTATAATTATTACGGTTCTAGCGATAATAATTGTAAAATATTGATAATAATGCATGTTATATTGTTAATATCGGGAGTAATAAGTATAATTATCACAGTTCCAACCATAATAACTGCATTATATGGGTAATAATGCAGTTATATTGATGATATCGGGGGCAATAAGTACAATTATTACAGTTCTAGCGATAATAACTGTATTGTATGGGTAATAATGCATGTTATATTGGTAATATCGGGAGTAATAAGTATAATTATTATAGTTCTAGCGATAATAATTGTAAAATATTGATAATAATGCATGTTATATTGCTAATATCAGGAGTAATAAGTATAATGATTATAGTCCTAGCGATAATAATAGTAAAATATGGGTAATAATGCATGTTTTATTGATAATATCGGGAGTAATAAGTATAGTTATTACAGTTCTAGCGGTAATAACTGCATTATATGGGTAATAATGCATGTTATATTGATAATATCGGGGAGAATAAGTATAATTATTACAGTTCTAGCGATAATAACTGCATAATATGGGTAACAATGCGTGTTATATTGATAATATCGGGAGCAATAGCTATAATTATTATAGTTCTAGCGATAATAATTGTAAAATATTGATAATAATGCATGTTATATTGTTAATATCAGGAGTAATAAGTATAATGATTATAGTCCTAGCGATAATAATAGTAAAATATGGGTAATAATGCATGTTATATTGATAATAATGTAAGTAATAAGTATAATTATTACAGTTCTAGCAATGATAAGTGTATTGTATGGGTAGTAATGCATGTTATATTGATAATATCGGGAGCAATAAGTATAATTATTATAATTCCAGCGATATTAACAGTAAAATATGGCTAATAGTGCATGTTATATTGATAACAATAGAAGTAATATGTATAATTATTACAGTTCTAACGATAATAACTTTATTATATGGGTAAAAATGCACGTTATACTGATTGTATCGGAAGTTATAAGTATAATTATTACAGTTCTGGCGGTAATAACTGCATTATATGGGTAATAATGCACGTTATACTGATTATATCGAAAGTAATAAGTATAATTATTACAGTTCTAGCCGTAATAACTGCATTATATGGGTAATAATGCATGTTATATTGATAATAGCAGGAGTAATAAGTATAATTATTACGGTTCTAGCGATAATAATTGTAAAATATTGATAATAATGCATGTTATATTGTTAATATCGGGAGTAATAAGTATAATTATCACAGTTCCAACCATAATAACTGCATTATATGGGTAATAATGCAGTTATATTGATGATATCGGGGGCAATAAGTATAATTATTACAGTTCTAGCGATAATAACTGTATTGTATGGGTAATAATGCATGTTATATTGGTAATATCGGGAGTAATAAGTATAATTATTATAGTTCTAGCGATAATAATTGTAAAATATTGATAATAATGCATGTTATATTGCTAATATCACGAGTAATAAGTATAATGATTATAGTCCTAGCGATAATAATAGTAAAATATGGGTAATAATGCATGTTTTATTGATAATATCGGGAGTAATAAGTATAATTATCACAGTTCTAGCGATAATAACTGCATAATATGAGTAATAATGCATGTTATATTGATGATAATGAAAGTAATAAGTATATTTATTATAGTGCTAGCGATAATAATAGTAAAATATGGGTAATAATGCATGTTATATTGATAATAATATAAGTAATAAGTATAATTATTACAGTTCCAGCGATAATAACTGCATTATATGGGTAACAATGCGTGTTATATTGATAATATCGGGAGCAATAGCTATAATTATTATAGTTCTAGCGATAATAATTGTAAAATATTGATAATAATGCATGTTATATTGTTAATATCAGGAGTAATAAGTATAATGATTATAGTCCTAGCGATAATAATAGTAAAATATGGGTAATAATGCATGTTATATTGATAATAATGTAAGTAATAAGTATAATTATTACAGTTCCACCCGATAATAACTCCATTATATGGGTAACAATGCTTGTTATATTGATAATATCGGGAGTAATAAGTATAATCATTACAGTTCTAGCGATGATAACTGTATTGTATGGGTAGTAATGCATGTTATATTGATAATATCGGGAGCAATAAGTATAATTATTACAGTCCCAGCGATATTAACAGTAAAATATGGCTAATAGTGCATGTTATATTGATAATAATAAAAGTAGTATGTATAATTATTGCAGTTCTAACGATAATAACTGTATTATATGGGTAATAATGCACGTTATACTGATTATATCGGAAGTAATAAGTATAATTATTACAGTTCTAGCGGTAATAACTGCATTATATGGGTAATAATGCATGTTATATTGATACTATCAGGAGTAATAAGTATAATTATTACAGTTCTAGCGATAATAACTGCATTATATGGATAATAATGCATGTTATATTGACAATATCAGGAGTAATAAGTATAATTATTATGGTTCTAGCGATAATAATTGTAAAATATTGATAATAATGCATGTTATATTGTTAACATCGGTAGTAATAAGTATAATTATCACAGTTCCAGCGATAATAACTGCATTATATGGGTAATAATGCAGTTATATTGATAATATCGGGGGGAATAAGTATAAATATTACAGTTCTAGCGATAATAACTGTATTGTATGGGTAATAATGCATGTTATATTGTTAATATCAGGAGTAATAAGTATAATTATTACAGTTCTAGCGATAATAACTGCATTATATGGGTAATAATGCACGTTATATTTTTAATATCGGGAGTAATAAGTATAATGATTACAGTCCTAGCGATAATAATAGTAAAATATTGGTAATAATGCATGTTTTATTGATAATATCGGGAGTAATAAGTATAGTTATTACAGTTCTAGCGATAATAACTGTATTATATGGGTAATAATGCATGTAATATTGAAAATATCGGGTGTAGGAAGTATAATTATTATAGTTCCAGCGAAATCAACAGTAAAACATGGCTAATAGTGCATGTTATATTGATAATAATAAAAGTAGTATGTATAATTATTACAGTTCTAACGATAATAACTGTATTATATGGGTAATAATGCACGTTATACTGATTATATCGGAAGTAATAAGTATAATTATTACAGTTCTAGCGGTAATAACTGCATTATACGGGTAATAATGCATGTTATATTGATAATATCAGGAGTAATAAGTATAATTATTACAGTTCTAGCGATAATAACTGCATTATATGGATAATAATGCATGTTATATTGACAATATCAGGAGTAATAAGTATAATTATTATGGTTCTAGCGATAATAATTGTAAAATATTGATAATAATGCATGTTATATTGTTAACATCGGTAGTAATAAGTATAATTATCACAGTTCCAGCGATAATAACTGCATTATATGGGTAATAATGCAGTTATATTGATAATATCGGGGGGAATAAGTATAAATATTACAGTTCTAGCGATAATAACTGTATTGTATGGGTAATAATGCATGTTATATTGTTAATATCAGGAGTAATAAGTATAATTATTACAGTTCCAGCGATAATAACTGCATTATATGGGTAACAATGCGTGTTATATTGATAATATCGGGAGCAATAGCTATAATTATTATAGTTCTAGCGATAATAATTGTAAAATATTGATAATAATGCATGTTATATTGTTAATATCAGGAGTAATAAGTATAATGATTATAGTCCTAGCGATAATAATAGTAAAATATGGGTAATAATGCATGTTATATTGATAATAATGTAAGTAATAAGTATAATTATTACAGTTCCACCCGATAATAACTCCATTATATGGGTAACAATGCTTGTTATATTGATAATATCGGGAGTAATAAGTATAATCATTACAGTTCTAGCGATGATAACTGTATTGTATGGGTAGTAATGCATGTTATATTGATAATATCGGGAGCAATAAGTATAATTATTACAGTTCCAGCGATATTAACAGTAAAATATGGCTAATAGTGCATGTTATATTGATAATAATAAAAGTAGTATGTATAATTATTGCAGTTCTAACGATAATAACTGTATTATATGGGTAATAATGCACGTTATACTGATTATATCGGAAGTAATAAGTATAATTATTACAGTTCTAGCGGTAATAACTGCATTATATGGGTAATAATGCATGTTATATTGATACTATCAGGAGTAATAAGTATAATTATTACAGTTCTAGCGATAATAACTGCATTATATGGATAATAATGCATGTTATATTGACAATATCAGGAGTAATAAGTATAATTATTATGGTTCTAGCGATAATAATTGTAAAATATTGATAATAATGCATGTTATATTGTTAACATCGGTAGTAATAAGTATAATTATCACAGTTCCAGCGATAATAACTGCATTATATGGGTAATAATGCAGTTATATTGATAATATCGGGGGGAATAAGTATAAATATTACAGTTCTAGCGATAATAACTGTATTGTATGGGTAATAATGCATGTTATATTGTTAATATCAGGAGTAATAAGTATAATTATTACAGTTCTAGCGATAATAACTGCATTATATGGGTAATAATGCACGTTATATTTTTAATATCGGGAGTAATAAGTATAATGATTACAGTCCTAGCGATAATAATAGTAAAATATTGGTAATAATGCATGTTTTATTGATAATATCGGGAGTAATAAGTATAGTTATTACAGTTCTAGCGATAATAACTGTATTATATGGGTAATAATGCATGTAATATTGAAAATATCGGGTGTAGGAAGTATAATTATTATAGTTCCAGCGAAATCAACAGTAAAACATGGCTAATAGTGCATGTTATATTGATAATAATAAAAGTAGTATGTATAATTATTACAGTTCTAACGATAATAACTGTATTATATGGGTAATAATGCACGTTATACTGATTATATCGGAAGTAATAAGTATAATTATTACAGTTCTAGCGGTAATAACTGCATTATACGGGTAATAATGCATGTTATATTGATAATATCAGGAGTAATAAGTATAATTATTACAGTTCTAGCGATAATAACTGCATTATATGGATAATAATGCATGTTATATTGACAATATCAGGAGTAATAAGTATAATTATTATGGTTCTAGCGATAATAATTGTAAAATATTGATAATAATGCATGTTATATTGTTAACATCGGTAGTAATAAGTATAATTATCACAGTTCCAGCGATAATAACTGCATTATATGGGTAATAATGCAGTTATATTGATAATATCGGGGGGAATAAGTATAAATATTACAGTTCTAGCGATAATAACTGTATTGTATGGGTAATAATGCATGTTATATTGTTAATATCAGGAGTAATAAGTATAATTATTACAGTTCTAGCGATAATAACTGCATTATATGGGTAATAATGCACGTTATATTTTTAATATCGGGAGTAATAAGTATAATGATTACAGTCCTAGCGATAATAATAGTAAAATATTGGTAATAATGCATGTTTTATTGATAATATCGGGAGTAATAAGTATGGTTATTACAGTTCTAGCGATAATAACTGTATTATATGGGTAATAATGCATGTAATATTGAAAATATCGGGTGTAGGAAGTATAATTATTATAGTTCCAGCGAAATCAACAGTAAAATATGGCTAATAGTGCATGTTATATTGATAATAATAAAAGTAATAAGTATAATTATTACAGTTCCAGCGATAATAACTGTATTATATGGGTAATAATGCACGTTATACTGATTATATCGAAAGTAATAAGTATAATTATTACAGTTCTAGCCGTAATAACTGCATTATATGGGTAATAATGCATGTTATATTGATAATAGCAGGAGTAATAAGTATAATTATTACGGTTCTAGCGATAATAATTGTAAAATATTGATAATAATGCATGTTATATTGTTAATATCGGGAGTAATAAGTTTAATTATCACAGTTCCAACCATAATAACTGCATTATATGGGTAATAATGCAGTTATATTGATGATATCGGGGGCAATAAGTATAATTATGACAGTTCTAGCGATAATAACTGTATTGTATGGGTAATAATGCATGTTATATTGGTAATATCGGGAGTAATAAGTATAATTATTATAGTTCTAGCGATAATAATTGTAAAATATTGATAATAATGCATGTTATATTGCTAATATCACGAGTAATAAGTATAATGATTATAGTCCTAGCGATAATAATAGTAAAATATGGGTAATAATGCATGTTTTATTGATAATATCGGGAGTAATAAGTATAATTATCACAGTTCTAGCGATAATAACTGCATAATATGAGTAATAATGCATGTTACATTGATGATAATGAAAGTAATAAGTATATTTATTATAGTGCTAGCGATAATAATAGTAAAATATGGGTAATAATGCATGTTATATTGATAATAATATAAGTAATAAGTATAATTATTACAGTTCCAGCGATAATAACTGCATTATATGGGTAACAATGCGTGTTATATTGATAATATCGGGAGCAATAGCTATAATTATTATAGTTCTAGCGATAATAATTGTAAAATATTGATAATAATGCATGTTATATTGTTAATATCAGGAGTAATAAGTATAATGATTATAGTCCTAGCGATAATAATAGTAAAATATGGGTAATAATGCATGTTATATTGATAATAATGTAAGTAATAAGTATAATTATTACAGTTCCACCCGATAATAACTCCATTATATGGGTAACAATGCTTGTTATATTGATAATATCGGGAGTAATAAGTATAATCATTACAGTTCTAGCGATGATAACTGTATTGTATGGGTAGTAATGCATGTTATATTGATAATATCGGGAGCAATAAGTATAATTATTACAGTTCCAGCGATATTAACAGTAAAATATGGCTAATAGTGCATGTTATATTGATAATAATAAAAGTAGTATGTATAATTATTACAGTTCTAACGATAATAACTGTATTATATGGGTAATAATGCACGTTATACTGATTATATCGGAAGTAATAAGTATAATTATTACAGTTCTAGCGGTAATAACTGCATTATATGGGTAATAATGCATGTTATATTGATAATATCAGGAGTAATAAGTATAATTATTACAGTTCTAGCGATAATAACTGCATTATATGGATAATAATGCATGTTATATTGACAATATCAGGAGTAATAAGTATAATTATTATGGTTCTAGCGATAATAATTGTAAAATATTGATAATAATGCATGTTATATTGTTAACATCGGTAGTAATAAGTATAATTATCACAGTTCCAGCGATAATAACTGCATTATATGGGTAATAATGCAGTTATAATGATAATACCGGGGGGAATAAGTATAAATATTACAGTTCTAGCGATAATAACTGTATTGTATGGGTAATAATGCATGTTATATTGTTAATATCAGGAGTAATAAGTATAATTATTACAGTTCTAGCGATAATAACTGCATTATATGGGTAATAATGCACGTGTTACTGATTATATCGAAAGTAATAAGTATAATTATTACAGTTCTAGCCGTAATAACTGCATTATATGGGGAATAATGCATGTTATATTCATAATAGCAGGAGTAATAAGTATAATTATTACGGTTCTAGCGATAATAATTGTAAAATATTGATAATAATGCATGTTATATTGTTAATATCGGGAGTAATAAGTATAATTATCACAGTTCCAACCATAATAACTGCATTATATGGGTAATAATGCAGTTATATTGATGATATCGGGGGCAATAAGTATAATTATGACAGTTCTAGCGATAATAACTGTATTGTATGGGTAATAATGCATGTTATATTGGTAATATCGGGAGTAATAAGCATAATTATTATAGTTCTAGCGATAATAATTGTAAAATATTGATAATAATGCATGTTATATTGCTAATATCACGAGTAATAAGTATAAGGATTATAGTCCTAGCGATAATAATAGTAAAATATGGGTAATAATGCATGTTTTATTGATAATATCGGGAGTAATAAGTATAGTTATTACAGTTCTAGCGATAATAACTGCATTATATGGGTAATAATGCACGTTATATTGCTAATAATGTAAGTAATAAGTATAATTATTACAGTCCTAGCGATAAGAACTGCATTATATGGGTAATAATGCACGCTTTATGGCTGATAATATAAGTAATAAGTATAATTATTACAGTTCTAGCGATAATAACTGCATTATATGGGTAATAATGCATGTTATATTGATAATATCGGGAGTAATAAGTATAATGATTATAGTTCTAGCGATAATAATAGTAAAATATGGCTAATCGTGCATGTTATATTGATAATAATAAAAGTAATAAGTACATTTATTATAGTTCTATCGATAATAACTGCATAATATGGGTAATAATGCATGTTATATTGAGAATAATATAAGTAATAAGTATAATTATTACAGTTCTAGCGATAATAACTGCATTATATGGGTAACAATGCATGTTATATTGATAATATTGGGAGTAATAAGTACAGTTATTATAGTTCTAGCGATAATAACTGCATTATATGAGTAATATAGATGTTATATTGATAATATCGGGAGTAATAAGTATAATTATTACAGTTCTAGCGATAATACTAGTGAAATATGGCTAAGAGTGCCTGTTATATTGATAATAATAAAAGTAATAAGTATTTTTATTATACTTCTGTCGATAATAACTCCATTATATGGGTTTCTAATGCATGTTATATTGATAATAATATAAGTAATAAGTATAATTATTACAGTTCTAGCGATAATAACTGCATAATATGGGTAATAATGCATGTTATATTGATAGTAATATAAGTAATAAGTATAATTATTACAGTTCTAGCGATAATAACTGCATTATATGGGTAATAATGCACGTTATATTGCTAATAACGTAAGTAATAAGTATATTTATTATAGTTCTAGCGATTATAACTGCATAATATGGGTAATAATGCATGTTATATTGAGAATAATATAAGTAATAAGTATAATTATTACAGTTCTAGCGATAGTAACTGCATTATATGGGTAATAATGCATGTTATATTGATAATGTTGGGAGTAATAAGTATAATTATTATAGTTCTGGCGATAATAACTGCATTATATGGGTAATAATGGATGTTATATTGATAATATCGGGAGTAATAAGTATAATTATTACAGTTCTACCGATAATACTAGTAAAATATGGCTAAGAGTGCCTGTTATATTGATAATAATAAAAGTAATAAGTATATTTATTATACTCCTGTCGATAATAACTCCATTATATGGGTTTCTAATGCATGTTATATTGAGAATAATATAAGTAATAAGTATAATTATTACAGTTCTAGCGATAATAACTGCATTATATGGGTAATAATGCATGTTATATTGATAATATTGGGAGTAATAAGTATAGTTATTATAGTTCTAGCGATAATAACTGCATTATATGAGTAATATAGATGTTATATTGATAATAGCAGGAGTAATAAGTATAATTATTACGGTTCTAGCGATAATAATTGTAAAATATTGATAATAATGCATGTTATATTGTTAATATCGGGAGTAATAAGCATAATTATCACAGTTCCAACCATAATAACTGCATTATATGGGTAATAATGCAGTTATATTGATGATATCGGGGGCAATAAGTATAATTATTACAGTTCTAGCGATAATAACTGTATTGTATGGGTAATAATGCATGTTATATTGGTAATATCGGGAGTAATAAGTATAATTATTATAGTTCTAGCGATAATAATTGTAAAATATTGATAATAATGCATGTTATATTGCTAATATCAGGAGTAATAAGTATAATGATTATAGTCCTAGCGATAATAATAGTAAAATATGGGTAATAATGCATGTTTTATTGATAATATCGGGAGTAATAAGTATAATTATCACAGTTCTAGCGATAATAACTGCATAATATGAGTAATAATGCATGTTATATTGATGATAATAAAAGTAATAAGTATATTTATTATAGTGCTAGCGATAATAATAGTAAAATATGGGTAATAATGCATGTTATATTGATAATAATATAAGTAATAAGTATAATTATTACAGTTCTAGCGATAATAACTGCATTATATGGGTAATAATGCATGTTATATTGATAATATTAGGAGTAATAAGTATAATTATTATAGTTCTAGCGATAATAATAGTAAAATATGCCTAATAGTGCATGTTATATTGATAATAATAAAAGTAATAAGTATATTTATTACAGTTCTATCGATAATAACTGCATAATATGGGTAATAATGCATGTTATATTGAGAATAATATAAGTAATAAGTATAATTATTACAGTTCTAGCGATAATAACTGCATTATATGGGTAATAATGCACGTTATATTGCTAATAATGTAAGTAATAAGTATAATTATTACAGTTCTAGCGATAATAATAGAACAATATGGCTAATAGTGCATGTTATATTGATAATAATAAAAGTAATAAGTATAATTATTATAGTTCTAGCGATAATAACTGCATAATATGGGTAATAATGCATGTTATATTGATACTATCAGGAGTAATAAGTATAATTATTACAGTTCTAGCGATAATAACTGCATTATATGGATAATAATGCATGTTATATTGACAATATCAGGAGTAATAAGTATAATTATTATGGTTCTAGCGATAATAATTGTAAAATATTGATAATAATGCATGTTATATTGTTAACATCGGTAGTAATAAGTATAATTATCACAGTTCCAGCGATAATAACTGCATTATATGGGTAATAATGCAGTTATATTGATAATATCGGGGGGAATAAGTATAAATATTACAGTTCTAGCGATAATAACTGTATTGTATGGGTAATAATGCATGTTACATTGTTAATATCAGGAGTAATAAGTATAATTATTACAGTTCTAGCGATAATAACTGCATTATATGGGTAATAATGCACGTTATATTTTTAATATCGGGAGTAATAAGTATAATGATTACAGTCCTAGCGATAATAATAGTAAAATATTGGTAATAATGCATGTTTTATTGATAATATCGGGAGTAATAAGTATAGTTATTACAGTTCTAGCGATAATAACTGTATTATATGGGTAATAATGCATGTAATATTGAAAATATCGGGTGTAGGAAGTATAATTATTATAGTTCCAGCGAAATCAACAGTAAAATATGGCTAATAGTGCATGTTATATTGATAATAATAAAAGTAGTATGTATAATTATTACAGTTCTAACGATAATAACTGTATTATATGGGTAATAATGCACGTTATACTGATTATATCGGAAGTAATAAGTATAATTATTACAGTTCTAGCGGTAATAACTGCATTATACGGGTAATAATGCATGTTATATTGATAATATCAGGAGTAATAAGTATAATTATTACAGTTCTAGCGATAATAACTGCATTATATGGATAATAATGCATGTTATATTGACAATATCAGGAGTAATAAGTATAATTATTATGGTTCTAGCGATAATAATTGTAAAATATTGATAATAATGCATGTTATATTGTTAACATCGGTAGTAATAAGTATAATTATCACAGTTCCAGCGATAATAACTGCATTATATGGGTAATAATGCAGTTATATTGATAATATCGGGGGGAATAAGTATAAATATTACAGTTCTAGCGATAATAACTGTATTGTATGGGTAATAATGCATGTTATATTGTTAATATCAGGAGTAATAAGTATAATTATTACAGTTCTAGCGATAATAACTGCATTATATGGGTAATAATGCACGTTATATTTTTAATATCGGGAGTAATAAGTATAATGATTACAGTCCTAGCGATAATAATAGTAAAATATTGGTAATAATGCATGTTTTATTGATAATATCGGGAGTAATAAGTATAGTTATTACAGTTCTAGCGATAATAACTGTATTTTATGGGTAATAATGCATGTAATATTGAAAATATCGGGTGTAGGAAGTATAATTATTATAGTTCCAGCGAAATCAACAGTAAAATATGGCTAATAGTGCATGTTATATTGATAATAATAAAAGTAATAAGTATAATTATTACAGTTCCAGCGATAATAACTGTATTATATGGGTAATAATGCACGTTATACTGATTATATCGAAAGTAATAAGTATAATTATTACAGTTCTAGCCGTAATAACTGCATTATATGGGTAATAATGCATGTTATATTGATAATAGAAGGAGTAATAAGTATAATTATTACGGTTCTAGCGATAATAATTGTAAAATATTGATAATAATGCATGTTATATTGTTAATATCGGGAGTAATAAGTATAATTATCACAGTTCCAACCATAATAACTGCATTATATGGGTAATAATGCAGTTATATTGATGATATCGGGGGCAATAAGTATAATTATGACAGTTCTAGCGATAATAACTGTATTGTATGGGTAATAATGCATGTTATATTGGTAATATCGGGAGTAATAAGTATAATTATTATAGTTCTAGCGATAATAATTGTAAAATATTGATAATAATGCATGTTATATTGCTAATATCACGAGTAATAAGTATAATGATTATAGTCCTAGCGATAATAATAGTAAAATATGGGTAATAATGCATGTTTTATTGATAATATCGGGAGTAATAAGTATAATTATCACAGTTCTAGCGATAATAACTGCATAATATGAGTAATAATGCATGTTATATTGATGATAATGAAAGTAATAAGTATATTTATTATAGTGCTAGCGATAATAATAGTAAAATATGGGTAATAATGCATGTTATATTGATAATAATATAAGTAATAAGTATAATTATTACAGTTCCAGCGATAATAACTGCATTATATGGGTAACAATGCGTGTTATATTGATAATATCGGGAGCAATAGCTATAATTATTATAGTTCTAGCGATAATAATTGTAAAATATTGATAATAATGCATGTTATATTGTTAATATCAGGAGTAATAAGTATAACGATTATAGTCCTAGCGATAATAATAGTAAAATATGGGTAATAATGCATGTTATATTGATAATAATGTAAGTAATAAGTATAATTATTACAGTTCCACCCGATAATAACTCCATTATATGGGTAACAATGCTTGTTATATTGATAATATCGGGAGTAATAAGTATAATCATTACAGTTCTAGCGATGATAACTGTATTGTATGGGTAGTAATGCATGTTATATTGATAATATCGGGAGCAATAAGTATAATTATTACAGTTCCAGCGATATTAACAGTAAAATATGGCTAATAGTGCATGTTATATTGATAATAATAAAAGTAGTATGTATAATTATTACAGTTCTAACGATAATAACTGTATTATATGGGTAATAATGCACGTTATACTGATTATATCGGAAGTAATAAGTATAATTATTACAGTTCTAGCGGTAATAACTGCATTATATGGGTAATAATGCATGTTATATTGATAATATCAGGAGTAATAAGTATAATTATTACAGTTCTAGCGATAATAACTGCATTATATGGATAATAATGCATGTTATATTGACAATATCAGGAGTAATAAGTATAATTATTATGGTTCTAGCGATAATAATTGTAAAATATTGATAATAATGCATGTTATATTGTTAACATCGGTAGTAATAAGTATAATTATCACAGTTCCAGCGATAATAACTGCATTATCTGGGTAATAATGCAGTTATAATGATAATATCGGGGGGAATAAGTATAAATATTACAGTTCTAGCGATAATAACTGTATTGTATGGGTAATAATGCATGTTATATTGTTAATATCAGGAGTAATAAGTATAATTATTACAGTTCTAGCGATAATAACTGCATTATATGGGTAATAATGCACGTTATACTGATTATATCGAAAGTAATAAGTATAATTATTACAGTTCTAGCCGTAATAACTGCATTATATGGGGAATAATGCATGTTATATTCATAATAGCAGGAGTAATAAGTATAATTATTACGGTTCTAGCGATAATAATTGTAAAATATTGATAATAATGCATGTTATATTGTTAATATCGGGAGTAATAAGTATAATTATCACAGTTCCAACCATAATAACTGCATTATATGGGTAATAATGCAGTTATATTGATGATATCGGGGGCAATAAGTATAATTATGACAGTTCTAGCGATAATAACTGTATTGTATGGGTAATAATGCATGTTATATTGGTAATATCGGGAGTAATAAGTATAATTATTATAGTTCTAGCGATAATAATTGTAAAATATTGATAATAATGCATGTTATATTGCTAATATCTCGAGTAATAAGTATAAGGATTATAGTCCTAGCGATAATAATAGTAAAATATGGGTAATAATGCATGTTTTATTGATAATATCGGGAGTAATAAGTATAGTTATTACAGTTCTAGCGATAATAACTGCATTATATGGGTAATAATGCACGTTATATTGCTAATAATGTAAGTAATAAGTATAATTATTACAGTTCTAGCGATAATAACTGCATTATAGGGGTAACAATGCATGTTATATTGATAATATTGGGAGTAATAAGTATAATTATTATAGTTCTAGCGATAATAATAGTAAAATATGGCTAATAGTGCATGTTATATTGATAATAATAAAAGCAATAAGTATATTTATTACAGTTCTATCGATAATAACAGCATAATATGGGTAATAATGCATGTTATATTGATGATAATAAAAGTAATACGTATATTTATTATAGTTCTAGCGATAATAACTGCATAATATGGGTAATAATGCATGTTATATTGATAATAATATAAGTAATAAGTATAATTATTACAGTTCTAGCTTTAATAACTGCATTATATGGGTAATAATGCACGTTATATTGCTGATAATATAAGTAATAAGTATAATTATTACATGTCTAGCGATAATAACTGCATTATATGGGTAAATAGTGCACGTTATATTGCTGATAATATAAGTAATAAGTATAATTATTACATGTCTAGCGATAATAACTGCATTATATGGGTAAATAGTGCACGTTATATTGCTAATAATGTAAGTAATAAGTATAATTATTACAGTTCTAGCGATAAGAACTGCATTATATGGGTAATAATGCACGTTATATTGATAATAATGTAAGTAATAAGTATAATTATTACAGTCCTAGCGATAAGAACTGCATTATATGGGTAATAATGCACGCTTTATGGCTTATAATATAAGTAATAAGTATAATTATTACAGTTCTAGCGATAATAACTGCATTATATGGGTAATAATGCATGTTATATTGATAATATCGGGAGTAATAAGTATAATTATTATAGTTCTAGCGATAATAATAGTAAAATATGGCTAATCGTGCATGTTATATTGATAATAATAAAAGTAATAAGTACATTTATTATAGTTCTATCGATAATAACTGCATAATATGGGTAATAATGCATGTTATATTGAGAATAATATAAGTAATAAGTATAATTATTACAGTTCTAGCGATAATAACTGCATTATATGGGTAACAATGCATGTTATATTGATAATATTGGGAGTAATAAGTACAGTTATTATAGTTCTAGCGATAATAACTGCATTATATGAGTAATATAGATGTTATATTGATAATATCGGGAGTAATAAGTATAATTATTACAGTTCTAGCGATAATACTAGTGAAATATGGCTAAGAGTGCCTGTTATATTGATAATAATAAAAGTAATAAGTATTTTTATTATACTTCTGTCGATAATAACTCCATTATATGGGTTTCTAATGCATGTTATATTGATAATAATATAAGTAATAAGTATAATTATTACAGTTCTAGCGATAATAACTGCATAATATGGGTAATAATGCATGTTATATTGATAGTAATATAAGTAATAAGTATAATTATTACAGTTCTAGCGATAATAACTGCATTATATGGGTAATAATGCACGTTATATTGCTAATAACGTAAGTAATAAGTATATTTATTATAGTTCTAGCGATTATAACTGCATAATATGGGTAATAATGCATGTTATATTGAGAATAATATAAGTAATAAGTATAATTATTACAGTTCTAGCGATAGTAACTGCATTATATGGGTAATAATGCATGTTATATTGATAATGTTGGGAGTAATAAGTATAATTATTATAGTTCTGGCGATAATAACTGCATTATATGGGTAATAATGGATGTTATATTGATAATATCGGGAGTAATAAGTATAATTATTACAGTTCTACCGATAATACTAGTAAAATATGGCTAAGAGTGCCTGTTATATTGATAATAATAAAAGTAATAAGTATATTTATTATAGTTCTATCGATAATAACTGCATAATATGGGTAATAATGCATGTTATATTGATAATAATATAAGTAATAAGTATAATTATTACAGTTCCAGCGATAATAACTGCATTATATGGGTAACAATGCGTGTTATATTGATAATATCGGGAGCAATAGCTATAATTATTATAGTTCTAGCGATAATAATTGTAAAATATTGATAATAATGCATGTTATATTGTTAATATCAGGAGTAATAAGTATAACGATTATAGTCCTAGCGATAATAATAGTAAAATATGGGTAATAATGCATGTTATATTGATAATAATGTAAGTAATAAGTATAATTATTACAGTTCCACCCGATAATAACTCCATTATATGGGTAACAATGCTTGTTATATTGATAATATCGGGAGTAATAAGTATAATCATTACAGTTCTAGCGATGATAACTGTATTGTATGGGTAGTAATGCATGTTATATTGATAATATCGGGAGCAATAAGTATAATTATTACAGTTCCAGCGATATTAACAGTAAAATATGGCTAATAGTGCATGTTATATTGATAATAATAAAAGTAGTATGTATAATTATTACAGTTCTAACGATAATAACTGTATTATATGGGTAATAATGCACGTTATACTGATTATATCGGAAGTAATAAGTATAATTATTACAGTTCTAGCGGTAATAACTGCATTATATGGGTAATAATGCATGTTATATTGATAATATCAGGAGTAATAAGTATAATTATTACAGTTCTAGCGATAATAACTGCATTATATGGATAATAATGCATGTTATATTGACAATATCAGGAGTAATAAGTATAATTATTATGGTTCTAGCGATAATAATTGTAAAATATTGATAATAATGCATGTTATATTGTTAACATCGGTAGTAATAAGTATAATTATCACAGTTCCAGCGATAATAACTGCATTATATGGGTAATAATGCAGTTATAATGATAATATCGGGGGGAATAAGTATAAATATTACAGTTCTAGCGATAATAACTGTATTGTATGGGTAATAATGCATGTTATATTGTTAATATCAGGAGTAATAAGTATAATTATTACAGTTCTAGCGATAATAACTGCATTATATGGGTAATAATGCACGTTATACTGATTATATCGAAAGTAATAAGTATAATTATTACAGTTCTAGCCGTAATAACTGCATTATATGGGGAATAATGCATGTTATATTCATAATAGCAGGAGTAATAAGTATAATTATTACGGTTCTAGCGATAATAATTGTAAAATATTGATAATAATGCATGTTATATTGTTAATATCGGGAGTAATAAGTATAATTATCACAGTTCCAACCATAATAACTGCATTATATGGGTAATAATGCAGTTATATTGATGATATCGGGGGCAATAAGTATAATTATGACAGTTCTAGCGATAATAACTGTATTGTATGGGTAATAATGCATGTTATATTGGTAATATCGGGAGTAATAAGTATAATTATTATAGTTCTAGCGATAATAATTGTAAAATATTGATAATAATGCATGTTATATTGCTAATATCTCGAGTAATAAGTATAAGGATTATAGTCCTAGCGATAATAATAGTAAAATATGGCTAATAATGCATGTTTTATTGATAATATCGGGAGTAATAAGTATAGTTATTACAGTTCTAGCGATAATAACTGCATTATATGGGTAATAATGCACGTTATATTGCTAATAATGTAAGTAATAAGTATAATTATTACAGTTCTAGCGATAATAACTGCATTATAGGGGTAACAATGCATGTTATATTGATAATATTGGGAGTAATAAGTATAATTATTATAGTTCTAGCGATAATAATAGTAAAATATGGCTAATAGTGCATGTTATATTGATAATAATAAAAGCAATAAGTATATTTATTACAGTTCTATCGATAATAACAGCATAATATGGGTAATAATGCATGTTATATTGATGATAATAAAAGTAATACGTATATTTATTATAGTTCTAGCGATAATAACTGCATAATATGGGTAATAATGCATGTTATATTGATAATAATATAAGTAATAAGTATAATTATTACAGTTCTAGCTTTAATAACTGCATTATATGGGTAATAATGCACGTTATATTGCTGATAATATAAGTAATAAGTATAATTATTACATGTCTAGCGATAATAACTGCATTATATGGGTAAATAGTGCACGTTATATTGCTAATAATGTAAGTAATAAGTATAATTATTACAGTTCTAGCGATAAGAACTGCATTATATGGGTAATAATGCACGTTATATTGATAATAATGTAAGTAATAAGTATAATTATTACAGTTCTAGCGATAATAATAGAACAATATGGCTAATAGTGCATGTTATATTGATAATAATAAAAGTAATAAGTATATTTATTATAGTTCTATCGATAATAACTGCATAATATGGGTAATAATGCATGTTATATTGATAATATTGGGAGTAATAAGTATAATTATTATAGTTCTAGCGATAATGATAGTAAAATATGGCTAATAGTGCATGTTATATTGATAATAATAAAAGTAATAAGTATATTTATTACAGTTCTATCGATAATAACTGCATAATATGGGTAATAATGCATGTTATATTGATAACAATATAAGTAATAAGTATAATTATTACAGTTCTAGCGATAATAACTGCATTATATGGGTAATAATGCACGTTATATTGCTAATAATGTAAGTAATAAGTATAATTATTACAGTTATAGCGATAATAACTGCATTATAGGGGTAACAATGCATGTTATATTGATAATATTGGGAGTAATAAGTATAATTATTATAGTTCTAGCGATAATAATAGTAAAATATGGCTAATAGTGCATGTTATATTGATAATAATAAAAGCAATAAGTATATTTATTACAGTTCTATCGATAATAACAGCATAATATGGGTAATAATGCATGTTATATTGATGATAATAAAAGTAATACGTATATTTATTATAGTTCTAGCGATAATAACTGCATAATATGGGTAATAATACATGTTATATTGATAATAATATAAGTAATAAGTATAATTATTACAGTTCTAGCTTTAATAACTGCATTATATGGGTAATAATGCACGTTATATTGCTGATAATATAAGTAATAAGTATAATTATTACATGTCTAGCGATAATAACTGCATTATATGGGTAAATAGTGCACGTTATATTGCTAATAATGTAAGTAATAAGTATAATTATTACAGTTCTAGCGATAAGAACTGCATTATATGGGTAATAATGCACGTTATATTGATAATAATGTAAGTAATAAGTATAATTATTACAGTCCTAGCGATAAGAACTGCATTATATGGGTAATAATGCACGCTTTATGGCTTATAATATAAGTAATAAGTATAATTATTACAGTTCTAGCGATAATAACTGCATTATATGGGTAATAATGCATGTTATATTGATAATATCGGGAGTAATAAGTATAATTATTATAGTTCTAGCGATAATAATAGTAAAATATGGCTAATCGTGCATGTTATATTGATAATAATAAAAGTAATAAGTACATTTATTATAGTTCTATCGATAATAACTGCATAATATGGGTAATAATGCATGTTATATTGAGAATAATATAAGTAATAAGTATAATTATTACAGTTCTAGCGATAATAACTGCATTATATGGGTAACAATGCATGTTATATTGATAATATTGGGAGTAATAAGTACAGTTATTATAGTTCTAGCGATAATAACTGCATTATATGAGTAATATAGATGTTATATTGATAATATCGGGAGTAATAAGTATAATTATTACAGTTCTAGCGATAATACTAGTGAAATATGGCTAAGAGTGCCTGTTATATTGATAATAATAAAAGTAATAAGTATTTCTATTATACTTCTGTCGATAATAACTCCATTATATGGGTTTCTAATGCATGTTATATTGATAATAATATAAGTAATAAGTATAATTATTACAGTTCTAGCGATAATAACTGCATAATATGGGTAATAATGCATGTTATATTGATAGTAATATAAGTAATAAGTATAATTATTACAGTTCTAGCGATAATAACTGCATTATATGGGTAATAATGCACGTTATATTGCTAATAACGTAAGTAATAAGTATATTTATTATAGTTCTAGCGATTATAACTGCATAATATGGGTAATAATGCATGTTATATTGAGAATAATATAAGTAATAAGTATAATTATTACAGTTCTAGCGATAGTAACTGCATTATATGGGTAATAATGCATGTTATATTGATAATGTTGGGAGTAATAAGTATAATTATTATAGTTCTGGCGATAATAACTGCATTATATGGGTAATAATGGATGTTATATTGATAATATCGGGAGTAATAAGTATAATTATTACAGTTCTACCGATAATACTAGTAAAATATGGCTAAGAGTGCCTGTTATATTGATAATAATAAAAGTAATAAGTATATTTATTATAGTTCTATCGATAATAACTGCATAATATGGGTAATAATGCATGTTATATTGATAATAATATAAGTAATAAGTATAATTATTACAGTTCCAGCGATAATAACTGCATTATATGGGTAACAATGCGTGTTATATTGATAATATCGGGAGCAATAGCTATAATTATTATAGTTCTAGCGATAATAATTGTAAAATATTGATAATAATGCATGTTATATTGTTAATATCAGGAGTAATAAGTATAACGATTATAGTCCTAGCGATAATAATAGTAAAATATGGGTAATAATGCATGTTATATTGATAATAATGTAAGTAATAAGTATAATTATTACAGTTCCACCCGATAATAACTCCATTATATGGGTAACAATGCTTGTTATATTGATAATATCGGGAGTAATAAGTATAATCATTACAGTTCTAGCGATGATAACTGTATTGTATGGGTAGTAATGCATGTTATATTGATAATATCGGGAGCAATAAGTATAATTATTACAGTTCCAGCGATATTAACAGTAAAATATGGCTAATAGTGCATGTTATATTGATAATAATAAAAGTAGTATGTATAATTATTACAGTTCTAACGATAATAACTGTATTATATGGGTAATAATGCACGTTATACTGATTATATCGGAAGTAATAAGTATAATTATTACAGTTCTAGCGGCAATAACTGCATTATATGGGTAATAATGCATGTTATATTGATAATATCAGGAGTAATAAGTATAATTATTACAGTTCTAGCGATAATAACTGCATTATATGGATAATAATGCATGTTATATTGACAATATCAGGAGTAATAAGTATAATTATTATGGTTCTAGCGATAATAATTGTAAAATATTGATAATAATGCATGTTATATTGTTAACATCGGTAGTAATAAGTATAATTATCACAGTTCCAGCGATAATAACTGCATTATATGGGTAATAATGCAGTTATAATGATAATATCGGGGGGAATAAGTATAAATATTACAGTTCTAGCGATAATAACTGTATTGTATGGGTAATAATGCATGTTATATTGTTAATATCAGGAGTAATAAGTATAATTATTACAGTTCTAGCGATAATAACTGCATTATATGGGTAATAATGCACGTTATACTGATTATATCGAAAGTAATAAGTATAATTATTACAGTTCTAGCCGTAATAACTGCATTATATGGGGAATAATGCATGTTATATTCATAATAGCAGGAGTAATAAGTATAATTATTACGGTTCTAGCGATAATAATTGTAAAATATTGATAATAATGCATGTTATATTGTTAATATCGGGAGTAATAAGTATAATTATCACAGTTCCAACCATAATAACTGCATTATATGGGTAATAATGCAGTTATATTGATGATATCGGGGGCAATAAGTATAATTATGACAGTTCTAGCGATAATAACTGTATTGTATGGGTAATAATGCATGTTATATTGGTAATATCGGGAGTAATAAGTATAATTATTATAGTTCTAGCGATAATAATTGTAAAATATTGATAATAATGCATGTTATATTGCTAATATCTCGAGTAATAAGTATAAGGATTATAGTCCTAGCGATAATAATAGTAAAATATGGCTAATAATGCATGTTTTATTGATAATATCGGGAGTAATAAGTATAGTTATTACAGTTCTATCGATAATAACAGCATAATATGGGTAATAATGCATGTTATATTGATGATAATAAAAGTAATACGTATATTTATTATAGTTCTAGCGATAATAACTGCATAATATGGGTAATAATGCATGTTATATTGATAATAATATAAGTAATAAGTATAATTATTACAGTTCTAGCTTTAATAACTGCATTATATGGGTAATAATGCACGTTATATTGCTGATAATATAAGTAATAAGTATAATTATTACATGTCTAGCGATAATAACTGCATTATATGGGTAAATAGTGCACGTTATATTGCTAATAATGTAAGTAATAAGTATAATTATTACAGTTCTAGCGATAAGAACTGCATTATATGGGTAATAATGCACGTTATATTGATAATAATGTAAGTAATAAGTATAATTATTACAGTTCTAGCGATAATAATAGAACAATATGGCTAATAGTGCATGTTATATTGATAATAGTAAAAGTAATAAGTATATTTATTATAGTTCTATCGATAATAACTGCATAATATGGGTAATAATGCATGTTATATTGATAATATTGGGAGTAATAAGTATAATTATTATAGTTCTAGCGATAATGATAGTAAAATATGGCTAATAGTGCATGTTATATTGATAATAATAAAAGTAATAAGTATATTTATTACAGTTCTATCGATAATAACTGCATAATATGGGTAATAATGCATGTTATATTGATAATAATATAAGTAATAAGTATAATTATTACAGTTCTAGCGATAATAACTGCATTATATGGGTAATAATGCACGTTATATTGCTAATAATGTAAGTAATAAGTATAATTATTACAGTTCTAGCGATAATAACTGCATTATAGGGGTAACAATGCATGTTATATTGATAATATTGGGAGTAATAAGTATAATTATTATAGTTCTAGCGATAATAATAGTAAAATATGGCTAATAGTGCATGTTATATTGATAATAATAAAAGCAATAAGTATATTTATTACAGTTCTATCGATAATAACAGCATAATATGGGTAATAATGCATGTTATATTGATGATAATAAAAGTAATACGTATATTTATTATAGTTCTAGCGATAATAACTGCATAATATGGGTAATAATACATGTTATATTGATAATAATATAAGTAATAAGTATAATTATTACAGTTCTAGCTTTAATAACTGCATTATATGGGTAATAATGCACGTTATATTGCTGATAATATAAGTAATAAGTATAATTATTACATGTCTAGCGATAATAACTGCATTATATGGGTAAATAGTGCACGTTATATTGCTAATAATGTAAGTAATAAGTATAATTATTACAGTTCTAGCGATAAGAACTGCATTATATGGGTAATAATGCACGTTATATTGATAATAATGTAAGTAATAAGTATAATTATTACAGTCCTAGCGATAAGAACTGCATTATATGGGTAATAATGCACGCTTTATGGCTTATAATATAAGTAATAAGTATAATTATTACAGTTCTAGCGATAATAACTGCATTATATGGGTAATAATGCATGTTATATTGATAATATCGGGAGTAATAAGTATAATTATTATAGTTCTAGCGATAATAATAGTAAAATATGGCTAATCGTGCATGTTATATTGATAATAATAAAAGTAATAAGTACATTTATTATAGTTCTATCGATAATAACTGCATAATATGGGTAATAATGCATGTTATATTGAGAATAATATAAGTAATAAGTATAATTATTACAGTTCTAGCGATAATAACTGCATTATATGGGTAACAATGCATGTTATATTGATAATATTGGGAGTAATAAGTACAGTTATTATAGTTCTAGCGATAATAACTGCATTATATGAGTAATATAGATGTTATATTGATAATATCGGGAGTAATAAGTATAATTATTACAGTTCTAGCGATAATACTAGTGAAATATGGCTAAGAGTGCCTGTTATATTGATAATAATAAAAGTAATAAGTATTTTTATTATACTTCTGTCGATAATAACTCCATTATATGGGTTTCTAATGCATGTTATATTGATAATAATATAAGTAATAAGTATAATTATTACAGTTCTAGCGATAATAACTGCATAATATGGGTAATAATGCATGTTATATTGATAGTAATATAAGTAATAAGTATAATTATTACAGTTCTAGCGATAATAACTGCATTATATGGGTAATAATGCACGTTATATTGCTAATAACGTAAGTAATAAGTATATTTATTATAGTTCTAGCGATTATAACTGCATAATATGGGTAATAATGCATGTTATATTGAGAATAATATAAGTAATAAGTATAATTATTACAGTTCTAGCGATAGTAACTGCATTATATGGGTAATAATGCATGTTATATTGATAATGTTGGGAGTAATAAGTATAATTATTATAGTTCTGGCGATAATAACTGCATTATATGGGTAATAATGGATGTTATATTGATAATATCGGGAGTAATAAGTATAATTATTACAGTTCTACCGATAATACTAGTAAAATATGGCTAAGAGTGCCTGTTATATTGATAATAATAAAAGTAATAAGTATATTTATTATAGTTCTATCGATAATAACTGCATAATATGGGTAATAATGCATGTTATATTGATAATAATATAAGTAATAAGTATAATTATTACAGTTCCAGCGATAATAACTGCATTATATGGGTAACAATGCGTGTTATATTGATAATATCGGGAGCAATAGCTATAATTATTATAGTTCTAGCGATAATAATTGTAAAATATTGATAATAATGCATGTTATATTGTTAATATCAGGAGTAATAAGTATAACGATTATAGTCCTAGCGATAATAATAGTAAAATATGGGTAATAATGCATGTTATATTGATAATAATGTAAGTAATAAGTATAATTATTACAGTTCCACCCGATAATAACTCCATTATATGGGTAACAATGCTTGTTATATTGATAATATCGGGAGTAATAAGTATAATCATTACAGTTCTAGCGATGATAACTGTATTGTATGGGTAGTAATGCATGTTATATTGATAATATCGGGAGCAATAAGTATAATTATTACAGTTCCAGCGATATTAACAGTAAAATATGGCTAATAGTGCATGTTATATTGATAATAATAAAAGTAGTATGTATAATTATTACAGTTCTAACGATAATAACTGTATTATATGGGTAATAATGCACGTTATACTGATTATATCGGAAGTAATAAGTATAATTATTACAGTTCTAGCGGTAATAACTGCATTATATGGGTAATAATGCATGTTATATTGATAATATCAGGAGTAATAAGTATAATTATTACAGTTCTAGCGATAATAACTGCATTATATGGATAATAATGCATGTTATATTGACAATATCAGGAGTAATAAGTATAATTATTATGGTTCTAGCGATAATAATTGTACAATATTGATAATAATGCATGTTATATTGTTAACATCGGTAGTAATAAGTATAATTATCACAGTTCCAGCGATAATAACTGCATTATATGGGTAATAATGCAGTTATAATGATAATATCGGGGGGAATAAGTATAAATATTACAGTTCTAGCGATAATAACTGTATTGTATGGGTAATAATGCATGTTATATTGTTAATATCAGGAGTAATAAGTATAATTATTACAGTTCTAGCGATAATAACTGCATTATATGGGTAATAATGCACGTTATACTGATTATATCGAAAGTAATAAGTATAATTATTACAGTTCTAGCCGTAATAACTGCATTATATGGGGAATAATGCATGTTATATTCATAATAGCAGGAGTAATAAGTATAATTATTACGGTTCTAGCGATAATAATTGTAAAATATTGATAATAATGCATGTTATATTGTTAATATCGGGAGTAATAAGTATAATTATCACAGTTCCAACCATAATAACTGCATTATATGGGTAATAATGCAGTTATATTGATGATATCGGGGGCAATAAGTATAATTATGACAGTTCTAGCGATAATAACTGTATTGTATGGGTAATAATGCATGTTATATTGGTAATATCGGGAGTAATAAGTATAATTATTATAGTTCTAGCGATAATAATTGTAAAATATTGATAATAATGCATGTTATATTGCTAATTTCTCGAGTAATAAGTATAAGGATTATAGTCCTAGCGATAATAATAGTAAAATATGGCTAATAATGCATGTTTTATTGATAATATCGGGAGTAATAAGTATAGTTATTACAGTTCTAGCGATAATAACTGCATTATATGGGTAATAATGCACGTTATATTGCTAATAATGTAAGTAATAAGTATAATTATTACAGTTCTAGCGATAATAACTGCATTATAGGGGTAACAATGCATGTTATATTGATAATATTGGGAGTAATAAGTATAATTATTATAGTTCTAGCGATAATAATAGTAAAATATGGCTAATAGTGCATGTTATATTGATAATAATAAAAGCAATAAGTATATTTATTACAGTTCTATCGATAATAACAGCATAATATGGGTAATAATGCATGTTATATTGATGATAATAAAAGTAATACGTATATTTATTATAGTTCTAGCGATAATAACTGCATAATATGGGTAATAATGCATGTTATATTGATAATAATATAAGTAATAAGTATAATTATTACAGTTCTAGCTTTAATAACTGCATTATATGGGTAATAATGCACGTTATATTGCTGATAATATAAGTAATAAGTATAATTATTACATGTCTAGCGATAATAACTGCATTATATGGGTAAATAGTGCACGTTATATTGCTAATAATGTAAGTAATAAGTATAATTATTACAGTTCTAGCGATAAGAACTGCATTATATGGGTAATAATGCACGTTATATTGATAATAATGTAAGTAATAAGTATAATTATTACAGTTCTAGCGATAATAATAGAACAATATGGCTAATAGTGCATGTTATATTGATAATAATAAAAGTAATAAGTATATTTATTATAGTTCTATCGATAATAACTGCATAATATGGGTAATAATGCATGTTATATTGATAATATTGGGAGTAATAAGTATAATTATTATAGTTCTAGCGATAATGATAGTAAAATATGGCTAATAGTGCATGTTATATTGATAATAATAAAAGTAATAAGTATATTTATTACAGTTCTATCGATAATAACTGCATAATATGGGTAATAATGCATGTTATATTGATAACAATATAAGTAATAAGTATAATTATTACAGTTCTAGCGATAATAACTGCATTATATGGGTAATAATGCACGTTATATTGCTAATAATGTAAGTAATAAGTATAATTATTACAGTTATAGCGATAATAACTGCATTATAGGGGTAACAATGCATGTTATATTGATAATATTGGGAGTAATAAGTATAATTATTATAGTTCTAGCGATAATAATAGTAAAATATGGCTAATAGTGCATGTTATATTGATAATAATAAAAGCAATAAGTATATTTATTACAGTTCTATCGATAATAACAGCATAATATGGGTAATAATGCATGTTATATTGATGATAATAAAAGTAATACGTATATTTATTATAGTTCTAGCGATAATAACTGCATAATATGGGTAATAATACATGTTATATTGATAATAATATAAGTAATAAGTATAATTATTACAGTTCTAGCTTTAATAACTGCATTATATGGGTAATAATGCACGTTATATTGCTGATAATATAAGTAATAAGTATAATTATTACATGTCTAGCGATAATAACTGCATTATATGGGTAAATAGTGCACGTTATATTGCTAATAATGTAAGTAATAAGTATAATTATTACAGTTCTAGCGATAAGAACTGCATTATATGGGTAATAATGCACGTTATATTGATAATAATGTAAGTAATAAGTATAATTATTACAGTCCTAGCGATAAGAACTGCATTATATGGGTAATAATGCACGCTTTATGGCTTATAATATAAGTAATAAGTATAATTATTACAGTTCTAGCGATAATAACTGCATTATATGGGTAATAATGCATGTTATATTGATAATATCGGGAGTAATAAGTATAATTATTATAGTTCTAGCGATAATAATAGTAAAATATGGCTAATCGTGCATGTTATATTGATAATAATAAAAGTAATAAGTACATTTATTATAGTTCTATCGATAATAACTGCATAATATGGGTAATAATGCATGTTATATTGAGAATAATATAAGTAATAAGTATAATTATTACAGTTCTAGCGATAATAACTGCATTATATGGGTAACAATGCATGTTATATTGATAATATTGGGAGTAATAAGTACAGTTATTATAGTTCTAGCGATAATAACTGCATTATATGAGTAATATAGATGTTATATTGATAATATCGGGAGTAATAAGTATAATTATTACAGTTCTAGCGATAATACTAGTGAAATATGGCTAAGAGTGCCTGTTATATTGATAATAATAAAAGTAATAAGTATTTTTATTATACTTCTGTCGATAATAACTCCATTATATGGGTTTCTAATGCATGTTATATTGATAATAATATAAGTAATAAGTATAATTATTACAGTTCTAGCGATAATAACTGCATAATATGGGTAATAATGCATGTTATATTGATAGTAATATAAGTAATAAGTATAATTATTACAGTTCTAGCGATAATAACTGCATTATATGGGTAATAATGCACGTTATATTGCTAATAACGTAAGTAATAAGTATATTTATTATAGTTCTAGCGATTATAACTGCATAATATGGGTAATAATGCATGTTATATTGAGAATAATATAAGTAATAAGTATAATTATTACAGTTCTAGCGATAGTAACTGCATTATATGGGTAATAATGCATGTTATATTGATAATGTTGGGAGTAATAAGTATAATTATTATAGTTCTGGCGATAATAACTGCATTATATGGGTAATAATGGATGTTATATTGATAATATCGGGAGTAATAAGTATAATTATTACAGTTCTACCGATAATACTAGTAAAATATGGCTAAGAGTGCCTGTTATATTGATAATAATAAAAGTAATAAGTATATTTATTATAGTTCTATCGATAATAACTGCATAATATGGGTAATAATGCATGTTATATTGATAATAATATAAGTAATAAGTATAATTATTACAGTTCCAGCGATAATAACTGCATTATATGGGTAACAATGCGTGTTATATTGATAATATCGGGAGCAATAGCTATAATTATTATAGTTCTAGCGATAATAATTGTAAAATATTGATAATAATGCATGTTATATTGTTAATATCAGGAGTAATAAGTATAACGATTATAGTCCTAGCGATAATAATAGTAAAATATGGGTAATAATGCATGTTATATTGATAATAATGTAAGTAATAAGTATAATTATTACAGTTCCACCCGATAATAACTCCATTATATGGGTAACAATGCTTGTTATATTGATAATATCGGGAGTAATAAGTATAATCATTACAGTTCTAGCGATGATAACTGTATTGTATGGGTAGTAATGCATGTTATATTGATAATATCGGGAGCAATAAGTATAATTATTACAGTTCCAGCGATATTAACAGTAAAATATGGCTAATAGTGCATGTTATATTGATAATAATAAAAGTAGTATGTATAATTATTACAGTTCTAACGATAATAACTGTATTATATGGGTAATAATGCACGTTATACTGATTATATCGGAAGTAATAAGTATAATTATTACAGTTCTAGCGGTAATAACTGCATTATATGGGTAATAATGCATGTTATATTGATAATATCAGGAGTAATAAGTATAATTATTACAGTTCTAGCGATAATAACTGCATTATATGGATAATAATGCATGTTATATTGACAATATCAGGAGTAATAAGTATAATTATTATGGTTCTAGCGATAATAATTGTAAAATATTGATAATAATGCATGTTATATTGTTAACATCGGTAGTAATAAGTATAGTTATCACAGTTCCAGCGATAATAACTGCATTATATGGGTAATAATGCAGTTATAATGATAATATCGGGGGGAATAAGTATAAATATTACAGTTCTAGCGATAATAACTGTATTGTATGGGTAATAATGCATGTTATATTGTTAATATCAGGAGTAATAAGTATAATTATTACAGTTCTAGCGATAATAACTGCATTATATGGGTAATAATGCACGTTATACTGATTATATCGAAAGTAATAAGTATAATTATTACAGTTCTAGCCGTAATAACTGCATTATATGGGGAATAATGCATGTTATATTCATAATAGCAGGAGTAATAAGTATAATTATTACGGTTCTAGCGATAATAATTGTAAAATATTGATAATAATGCATGTTATATTGTTAATATCGGGAGTAATAAGTATAATTATCACAGTTCCAACCATAATAACTGCATTATATGGGTAATAATGCAGTTATATTGATGATATCGGGGGCAATAAGTATAATTATGACAGTTCTAGCGATAATAACTGTATTGTATGGGTAATAATGCATGTTATATTGGTAATATCGGGAGTAATAAGTATAATTATTATAGTTCTAGCGATAATAATTGTAAAATATTGATAATAATGCATGTTATATTGCTAATATCTCGAGTAATAAGTATAAGGATTATAGTCCTAGCGATAATAATAGTAAAATATGGCTAATAATGCATGTTTTATTGATAATATCGGGAGTAATAAGTATAGTTATTACAGTTCTAGCGATAATAACTGCATTATATGGGTAATAATGCACGTTATATTGCTAATAATGTAAGTAATAAGTATAATTATTACAGTTCTAGCGATAATAACTGCATTATAGGGGTAACAATGCATGTTATATTGATAATATTGGGAGTAATAAGTATAATTATTATAGTTCTAGCGATAATAATAGTAAAATATGGCTAATAGTGCATGTTATATTGATAATAATAAAAGCAATAAGTATATTTATTACAGTTCTATCGATAATAACAGCATAATATGGGTAATAATGCATGTTATATTGATGATAATAAAAGTAATACGTATATTTATTATAGTTCTAGCGATAATAACTGCATAATATGGGTAATAATGCATGTTATATTGATAATAATATAAGTAATAAGTATAATTATTACAGTTCTAGCTTTAATAACTGCATTATATGGGTAATAATGCACGTTATATTGCTGATAATATAAGTAATAAGTATAATTATTACATGTCTAGCGATAATAACTGCATTATATGGGTAAATAGTGCACGTTATATTGCTAATAATGTAAGTAATAAGTATAATTATTACAGTTCTAGCGATAAGAACTGCATTATATGGGTAATAATGCACGTTATATTGATAATAATGTAAGTAATAAGTATAATTATTACAGTTCTAGCGATAATAATAGAACAATATGGCTAATAGTGCATGTTATATTGATAATAATAAAAGTAATAAGTATATTTATTATAGTTCTATCGATAATAACTGCATAATATGGGTAATAATGCATGTTATATTGATAATATTGGGAGTAATAAGTATAATTATTATAGTTCTAGCGATAATGATAGTAAAATATGGCTAATAGTGCATGTTATATTGATAATAATAAAAGTAATAAGTATATTTATTACAGTTCTATCGATAATAACTGCATAATATGGGTAATAATGCATGTTATATTGATAACAATATAAGTAATAAGTATAATTATTACAGTTCTAGCGATAATAACTGCATTATATGGGTAATAATGCACGTTATATTGCTAATAATGTAAGTAATAAGTATAATTATTACAGTTATAGCGATAATAACTGCATTATAGGGGTAACAATGCATGTTATATTGATAATATTGGGAGTAATAAGTATAATTATTATAGTTCTAGCGATAATAATAGTAAAATATGGCTAATAGTGCATGTTATATTGATAATAATAAAAGCAATAAGTATATTTATTACAGTTCTATCGATAATAACAGCATAATATGGGTAATAATGCATGTTATATTGATGATAATAAAAGTAATACGTATATTTATTATAGTTCTAGCGATAATAACTGCATAATATGGGTAATAATACATGTTATATTGATAATAATATAAGTAATAAGTATAATTATTACAGTTCTAGCTTTAATAACTGCATTATATGGGTAATAATGCACGTTATATTGCTGATAATATAAGTAATAAGTATAATTATTACATGTCTAGCGATAATAACTGCATTATATGGGTAAATAGTGCACGTTATATTGCTAATAATGTAAGTAATAAGTATAATTATTACAGTTCTAGCGATAAGAACTGCATTATATGGGTAATAATGCACGTTATATTGATAATAATGTAAGTAATAAGTATAATTATTACAGTCCTAGCGATAAGAACTGCATTATATGGGTAATAATGCACGCTTTATGGCTTATAATATAAGTAATAAGTATAATTATTACAGTTCTAGCGATAATAACTGCATTATATGGGTAATAATGCATGTTATATTGATAATATCGGGAGTAATAAGTATAATTATTATAGTTCTAGCGATAATAATAGTAAAATATGGCTAATCGTGCATGTTATATTGATAATAATAAAAGTAATAAGTACATTTATTATAGTTCTATCGATAATAACTGCATAATATGGGTAATAATGCATGTTATATTGAGAATAATATAAGTAATAAGTATAATTATTACAGTTCTAGCGATAATAACTACATTATATGGGTAACAATGCATGTTATATTGATAATATTGGGAGTAATAAGTACAGTTATTATAGTTCTAGCGATAATAACTGCATTATATGAGTAATATAGATGTTATATTGATAATATCGGGAGTAATAAGTATAATTATTACAGTTCTAGCGATAATACTAGTGAAATATGGCTAAGAGTGCCTGTTATATTGATAATAATAAAAGTAATAAGTATTTTTATTATACTTCTGTCGATAATAACTCCATTATATGGGTTTCTAATGCATGTTATATTGATAATAATATAAGTAATAACTATAATTATTACAGTTCTAGCGATAATAACTGCATAATATGGGTAATAATGCATGTTATATTGATAGTAATATAAGTAATAAGTATAATTATTACAGTTCTAGCGATAATAACTGCATTATATGGGTAATAATGCACGTTATATTGCTAATAACGTAAGTAATAAGTATATTTATTATAGTTCTAGCGATTATAACTGCATAATATGGGTAATAATGCATGTTATATTGAGAATAATATAAGTAATAAGTATAATTATTACAGTTCTAGCGATAGTAACTGCATTATATGGGTAATAATGCATGTTATATTGATAATGTTGGGAGTAATAAGTATAATTATTATAGTTCTGGCGATAATAACTGCATTATATGGGTAATAATGGATGTTATATTGATAATATCGGGAGTAATAAGTATAATTATTACAGTTCTACCGATAATACTAGTAAAATATGGCTAAGAGTGCCTGTTATATTGATAATAATAAAAGTAATAAGTATATTTATTATAGTTCTATCGATAATAACTGCATAATATGGGTAATAATGCATGTTATATTGATAATAATATAAGTAATAAGTATAATTATTACAGTTCCAGCGATAATAACTGCATTATATGGGTAACAATGCGTGTTATATTGATAATATCGGGAGCAATAGCTATAATTATTATAGTTCTAGCGATAATAATTGTAAAATATTGATAATAATGCATGTTATATTGTTAATATCAGGAGTAATAAGTATAACGATTATAGTCCTAGCGATAATAATAGTAAAATATGGGTAATAATGCATGTTATATTGATAATAATGTAAGTAATAAGTATAATTATTACAGTTCCACCCGATAATAACTCCATTATATGGGTAACAATGCTTGTTATATTGATAATATCGGGAGTAATAAGTATAATCATTACAGTTCTAGCGATGATAACTGTATTGTATGGGTAGTAATGCATGTTATATTGATAATATCGGGAGCAATAAGTATAATTATTACAGTTCCAGCGATATTAACAGTAAAATATGGCTAATAGTGCATGTTATATTGATAATAATAAAAGTAGTATGTATAATTATTACAGTTCTAACGATAATAACTGTATTATATGGGTAATAATGCACGTTATACTGATTATATCGGAAGTAATAAGTATAATTATTACAGTTCTAGCGGTAATAACTGCATTATATGGGTAATAATGCATGTTATATTGATAATATCAGGAGTAATAAGTATAATTATTACAGTTCTAGCGATAATAACTGCATTATATGGATAATAATGCATGTTATATTGACAATATCAGGAGTAATAAGTATAATTATTATGGTTCTAGCGATAATAATTGTAAAATATTGATAATAATGCATGTTATATTGTTAACATCGGTAGTAATAAGTATAATTATCACAGTTCCAGCGATAATAACTGCATTATATGGGTAATAATGCAGTTATAATGATAATATCGGGGGGAATAAGTATAAATATTACAGTTCTAGCGATAATAACTGTATTGTATGGGTAATAATGCATGTTATATTGTTAATATCAGGAGTAATAAGTATAATTATTACAGTTCTAGCGATAATAACTGCATTATATGGGTAATAATGCACGTTATACTGATTATATCGAAAGTAATAAGTATAATTATTACAGTTCTAGCCGTAATAACTGCATTATATGGGGAATAATGCATGTTATATTCATAATAGCAGGAGTAATAAGTATAATTATTACGGTTCTAGCGATAATAATTGTAAAATATTGATAATAATGCATGTTATATTGTTAATATCGGGAGTAATAAGTATAATTATCACAGTTCCAACCATAATAACTGCATTATATGGGTAATAATGCAGTTATATTGATGATATCGGGGGCAATAAGTATAATTATGACAGTTCTAGCGATAATAACTGTATTGTATGGGTAATAATGCATGTTATATTGGTAATATCGGGAGTAATAAGTATAATTATTATAGTTCTAGCGATAATAATTGTAAAATATTGATAATAATGCATGTTATAT